>OZ007582.1:6027537-6031819 GCA_963931925.1 Onchidella celtica | reverse complement strand
TGAACAGAATAAACAAAAAATAAGATGAGAACAAATAAGCCGTATAATTTTTTTGTTTTTTTAAACACCGTAATGTGACCATCATCTGTACTTTATACGTAACTTCTAACATGAAAATGCAAACCAGATATATAGCAACCGTTCATAATTAGACTTTGAAAATGACAAAAAATGATATCATTGTTTCAGCTTTAGTAATTGTCTCCATGGTGGCCACATAGTTACAGATCTCTTACGTCCATTAAATTTGTGATCAAAGTTTTCTTTGTACTGAAGACACACCATTCCTGATAGGTATACTACTTATAGCATTATGTTTTCTCGACATCTTCGATGAGATTTGTATTCAGTATATCGGCTTTGATAATTACACTAATTGCTGGTATGATAATGAGTGCGTACTCACTGGACACATTTACACTCTGAAGAATTTTCAACTGCTACAGAACTCTTTGTTATAGATCTATTTGTTACTGACAGGATTGGAATTTTAATGTTTCATCTACTTGAAACAATCCTACTCTGAGAAAGCAAGAAAACAACACTCTTGTTCACGTTTCGAAAGTCTGTAGCCAGCCTTTAGGATGTTTATGAAGCAATTCCATTCGCGTTGGGTCATAATTTCGAAACTTCCTAAAACCTCAGCTTGACATCCCAATCAACAGTTAAAGACTTCTCCGATTGCCTTTCTTTCTTGTTATGCGCTGATAAATGGGAGACACTGATCGCTTTAGGCTGTACCAATTGTTACATGCAAACCCATAAGGCATGCTTGGCAGGCCTTTATGTCAGTGTATATTATGTCATTCAGCGAATACTGAAAGGGATCTGCCTGTAGATTCACGGCATGTCATAATTTGAAGTCTATAAGTTTGATGATGTTCACGTCTTCACTATCCAGAGCTCCGGTCTTCTAGTCTTCAAGAGCGATTGAAACATATCTAGAAACATATCCAGAAACATATCCAGAAACATATCCAGAAACATATCCAGAAACATATCCAGAAACATATTCAGAAACATATTCAGAAACATATCCAGAAACATATCCAGAAACATATCAATAAAAGCCCAAGATCGAACATTTAATTTGCTGTTGTTGTTTGTTTCTTTTAATTATCACTTGCAGTGTGCACGTCACAGAAAGCCCCCCATCCCCAACCCCCGGCACCGATATGGTTAATCCATGCCTACAGTAGTAACTAATCTACGCTAATCCGCATTCTAATAGCCAAGTTAGGGCCTACTCTGTGCGTGCATTAAATGATGCCCTCGCCGTCATTTCGTGAAGTGGCCGCTGTTGTTAGCTAACCTGCCCAGCAGTGAGCCAATGGTGACATACTAATGGAGATGAACGGTAATGGGCCAGAGACATGTCTTCACGAGAGCAGGACTTAACAGATCGTTGTGTAGCAGTGACATTGATATGTCCTTGCCTCTATCTGCTCACTTATTGTGTACAGCATGTCAGGGTCTCTGTGCCGTCTCCTGGAATTTGAATAGAAGATTAGTATGGTGCTCTAAATTTAGTGAGTGTCATATGTCGACGACAAGAATTACGTCAGAGGATGCTAAGATTTATGGTTTGGTACATGAACAGGGTGGCGGGTGGTGGTATGGAAAGAGTATTACCCCAGCATCTAGCAAAACCTATAGCATTTCCCCTTCCATAATTTGAAGATCTGAGAACAACCCCTAGGTCAAGACACACAGTTAATTATCTAAAAATAGAAATCCCCCCCCCCAACCCCCCTCAGAATGACTAGATACTAACTCCCTTGCTTCGGCTTTTGAGAAACTGATAATTTAAATTCTCATGTGCTCGTAGGGTTAGATGACACGATTTATGTTCTTTTTAGTAAGACTAACAAATGCCACACCGAATCCGCTGGATACATTGACACACAATGGAGAAGGCCTGTAGAAAGAGTGTGTAGTGTGTTACTCAGTTCAGCCAAAACGTGGAGATAGAGCCTTGCCATTCTAAAAGAACGAACTGTTGGGCAGAGACGAAACCACTTGGAAAGCCCCATCTGTTAAAAAGCATTGGCGAAACGACTGCAGGCATTGCAGCTGAGTTTTGTATACATACAATTCACTGTTCCCAATGCAACCCAACCGTCAACTCCATTAATTTTCTGCCTTTTTTTTTTTTTCAAAAATCAACTTTTTATGACTCAACTATGGTGCTATGCTCAGATCCATTTTGTTAGTTGTTCAAATTATATCTATAAATAATATTAATTTAGCTTAATACCAAATCACAATGATTTGTACAATGGAGTGATCATTATACTGTATGTTACAGCCGGCCTATGCTGTTCACATGACGACAGTTGTTCACGTAAGGATATGACAATTGCCTGCAACACGCTTCTTGTTCTTTATTTGTTGCACTTCTGGATGTCTTCATGGTTACTACTCTACCAAAATCTAGTATCTAGCTGTCTTATGCGGTCTCGGACCTTCACCCTGGACATCAGTTTTACCCCTATGACGCCCCGCCGTTGAAAATGGCAGCTCCCTGGAGATTTTCCTCTGTTTCTCTACTTCATGTTCTCCTTTCACAGTTAATCAAACGATTTAACAACAATCAACATCCCCGCCATGGCATGCCGTGGACTGTGGATCCTGCGGTATTTTTACGACATTCCCTCCCCCATTTTACGACATCGACCGCCAGTTTTTGATGATAAAAAAAGATGGCCGCCCATCGGTCTGACAAGGGGAGTTTATGTTCATACAAGTGTGAACAACTGAGCACTGTCTTAGAAGACTTGGCGATGTTGTGTGGCAGGGCTATTCTTGATGTTTTTAGCGGCCCGTTTGGCCGAGATTCGACCGAGGCCGATATACCAGACCCCCCGTCCAGGATTTCACGAGTGGCTTGCCCCGGGACGCCAGAGGGAAGAGATGTCTTAACATTTCCCTTTCACCTAAATATGATCGTAAAGTTTAGCCCACGGTGATCGGTTAGTTTATTCTACCGAAGGTACACTATACCAATGACTCATCAAAGATGTCCAACAATGTTAGGTCGTATTGTAGAAAACGATTGTTCAAACTAACATTTGAGGAGACTGTCCCCGTTGTTAAACTGGACTCCGGAGGTCAATATTTCACATTCTTGGCTTTTAATGGTTTTGCCATGCACACGACTTCCGTATAATATTCTGCCGTATCTCTTTCAAATACATCGCAGTCTGGGTGATTCATCACCAGGATGTGTGGAGCGGCAGGCATGGAAATCATGGAAATATCCACTGACAAAATATGACCTCAACAAGAAAAATTGATACTAATGTAATTGAATGGTTGAATGAATAGACAGACAGACAACTAGATATACAGACAGACAGACAGTCTGATAGATAGATAGATAGATAGATAGATAGATAGATAGATAGATAGATAGATAGATAGATAGATAGATAGATAGATAGATAGATAGATAGATAGATAGACAGACAGACAGACAGACAGACAGATAGATAGATAGATAGATAGATAGATAGATAGATAGATAGATAGATAGATAGATAGATAGATAGATAGATAGATAGATAGATAGATAGATAGATAGATAGATAGATAGATAGATAGATAGATAGATAGATAGATAGATAGATAGATAGATAGATAGATAGATAGATAGATAGATAGATAGATAGATAGATATAATTCTTTATTTCCAATTAGTCGGTACAGTATTTCACACACGATACCCATACAGGAAACAATAGAATGGCATTGTAAATATTAATCCGTTACATGACTGAACATAACTGCTGGCTCTTGGCTAATTTTATCCATAAATAGATGGTAAAAGTGGACAATAACTAAGACTGGCGCATTTATTATTGTAAACCTCTTATGGACATTTCCGAGACTGCCTATAATTAGCACAATGATTTCACAATGATACCCTATGGCGTTGATCTCTAAAGAAAATGGGTAGTACTTATCAAACTTTGATTTGTAAGCTTTATCAATATAAGCATCAAATGGTATCGATATTTCTACTAGTTTGACTGTTTTTCTTTTTCTGTCAATCACTGTTATATCTGGCCGCACTTCTCTACGATGGAAACCAATAGAGTCACTTTCAAATATAGATGGTTTGAGGGGAGTGTCTTTCAATATGGTCTTGTTTCTGTTGAATGAACGAATCTTTCTTTCCAAAATGTCCAAGATGTTGTTGTGTCGTTGTTGGTACATAAGGTGAAATTTTGTGCAGCCATTAAGGGCGTGTGATGCTGTTTCGCTTGGATGATTGCGCACG
>OZ007582.1:6020037-6025037 GCA_963931925.1 Onchidella celtica | reverse complement strand
TTTGTTGAATAAAGGATGTATCAGCTGCAATAAGATACAGTGGAGCAAAACATTTGTAAAGCCAAAATGCCCAGGATGGAGAACCGGATAGGGGCCACATTGGTCTAGAGGCAAAGTGCTCGCCTCTCATGAAGAAAGTACCGGGTTCGATTCCGGGTCGGTGCAGGCATGTTGAAAATTTGGGGGAATTTCCTGTCCCTGATCCTATGGTAGGTAGGATCGAGCACCTAGTCCTCTCGGATAAGGACGAAAAGGTCGGTCGGCCCGAGTGCACGTTAAAGATACCTTGGCAGTTGGAAGCAAGAGAAGAGCAAGCCTAAAAAGGCCGCTGCCAGGGCAGAATTAAAAAAACTAATCTCTACCACTCCCACCACCAATTAGATTAAGAGATTCTCCGAAAACGAAAATTTCAAAACAATGACGGACCGGCTTTAGTAGTTTGATATTTATTCATTATTTTATTTATTTTTAACTGTACAAGCAAAGAATAAATAAAATCATGGATTTGTCATACACAGATCCACTCGTTGTGATGAAGGGTAGATGGTGAGCGCTTCTGGTAGGGGATTTTTCTGTGTTTAGGTCTTTATTTTAGGAAGTTTCGCTGTCCTTGGCATTTACACCTCACTTTTTCTTGTTTTATTTATCTTGTTGTGGTGGGGATTCGTTGTTTTTTGGGTTTTTTTTTTAAATTTTGCCAGGGCAGCGGCCTTGTACAGCCTGCTCTTCCCGATTTCTAACTGCCAAGGTATCTTTAACGTGCACAACTACACACAGGCCCTCCGACTTTTTCATCCTTATCCGAGAAGACTAGGTGCTCGATCCTACCTACCATAGGAGCAGGGACGGGAAAATATGAGAAAAATCCCAGAATTCCAACATGCCTGCACCGACCGGGATTTGAACCCGGTACCTTTGGCATCAGAGGCGAGCACCTTGCCCCTAGACCACCGTGTCCCTTTTTTTCTTTCTGTCCTGTCACTTTGCCGTTATATTCTGTCTATCGTGTTGCTTCTTCCGAACACAATATAACTGTCATCATGACGCCGTGGTTTCTCCAGACTCAAAACTATGACTCAACATTGGGCCTACACGGGACAGAAGGAAGGGGGTGGGGGTGGGGGGGGGGGGGGATAGGGTTATAATATCTTCCCGTCCTTTGCCCCCCTGGGGAGGAGATCCAAGGATCCTCTCAGTCCGGGTCAATGAACGAAAGATGACCATTAATGGTCAGTAGTTGAGTCGAGGCGATTAAGCATAAGTCAAAGACAGTTCAGCCGTGCAGGGGAAGGTAACAGAAGAGATTCACCCCTGTGTCTGTGCTCTGGATCTAACACTTCTTACTTGTTCGTTGTTAAGTTGCTCGAGATATCTTTCTCATGGTTGTTTGTTGTTGTTGTTGTTGTTGTTGTTGTTGTTTTGGGGGGGGGGGGTGTTTGTGTGTGTCTTATGTGTGCATGTTTAAGTGTAAGTGTAACTAAGCGCAGATGTGTTTTTATGTTTGTGTATGCATAAGTATAATAAGTACGCAAACACGCGTACATTGTGGGTAGATAATTACGTGATGTACATGTGTATGTTCGCATAAGGGTACAGATGTATACAATATGTCTATGGGTGTGTGAATGTGTATGTATGTGTGGGTATGTATGTGTGTGTGCGTTTGTGTACATATATGTACGTGTGTATGTTTGTGTGTATATTATTATGTGCTTCAGGTGGAATAGGGGCGTCTCTTTCGAGCACAATAATATAGGCTATTTCAGGGACGAGGCTTAGCTGTAAATCGTGGTTCTGCATGATCTGGTGTCATGTTCAATTAAACTACTCTTTCTGGACTTCAAATCTTCACTTACTAAACTATTAATATTCTGGAATAATAAAATCAGTACATTGTACGTAAATATTTATGATACACTGCAGGTTCTTACACCATCATGGGTAGAATATTGTTTCAAATCTTAATAAGGCAGGTTCTGATGTTAATGATTTAATTAAAACGCTATCTCAGAGGGTTTGGGTTAACATGATGATGATGATCATGGTAGTGATGTTGATGGTGGTGTAATGATGATGATAATGAGGATGATGATGGTGATGATGGTGGTGGCGGTAGTGGTGTTGATGGTGGTAGCAATGGTGATGATGATGTGGTGCTGCTGTTGCTGCTGCTACTGAAGATGATGTCGACGGCGGCGGTGTTGTTGATGGAAAGATCGTGGTGTGGTCGTAGTGGTAGTGGTGTTGGTGATGACGGTGAGATTGCTGCTGCTGATGATGAGGAGGAGAACGATGTGGTGGTGGTGGTGGTTGTGACAATAACGATGATTATGGTGACGATAATGATAACGATGGTGGAATTGATGGTTGTGGTAATAATGATGATGATGTTGTGGTAGTGTAGCAGTAGTCTTTGTGCTGGTGTTGATGAGAATAATGATTAGGACGGAAGTAATGACGACAGGATATTAATGTTCGTTTCCTTTTCTTAGCATGAAGAAACGAGTAGTTATACTATAATGATAAGATCTGTATGTTTATTTACGTGTTTGTCCGTGTGTCCCCTAAAACGCGTCTTCCTGCTTTTTTATAATCCTCACACACGAACTTTTCGGCAAAGGGCGACAATTACAGCACTTGCAGATTTCTATCTAACTAAGGGAAACAACTGAAGTGGGATTTATAGATAATACCAGGCATCATGTAGAATTAGGGCACTTTAGCAGGAACATTTTTCAAAATTTGTGGTAATTAAAACAGCATTCCATATGCCCAACGTCACAAAGAATGTGTGTAAAACTGAGCTATATGTCATTTCACGTTCCTTTAACTTCAGAGAAACAAGATATTCACTGATAAAATGGTATCTCTATTCATCTGTTTAAGCTTTAGATGTTGCGTCTCTTGTAAGGGATCTAAATATGTGTTTTAATAGCCATAGCTTCAAGCAATACGCAGTAATTAATTTATGATACTATCGAATATCTAGGCCAGAAACCGAATATTCATTTTCCTTCATATGATAAAATCGATACATAATTTTGATGTTTTGAATTCTCGTTGAGTTTCGTCCGTGAAAAATTAATGCTGATCTACTGAGTTTTTCAATTTCTCAGATGGTCTACGCCACTTCCTGGAAATTAACTGCCTGGAAAAGCCTAGATTTGTGTTGTTGTTGTTGTTGTTGTTGTTGTTGTTGTTGTTGTTGTTGTTGTTGTTCTTTCTCTCTTCCTATCCACTGATCATATATTCAGTTATATGGAAGACAACTATTTCCTTCTCTCGCCCTATCCACTGATCATATTATATTCAGCTATATGGAAGACCACTATTTCCTTCTCTCGCCCTATCCACTGATCATATTATATTCAGCTATATGGAAGACAACTATTTCCTTCTCTCGCCCTATCCACTGATCATATTATATTCAGCTATATGGAAGACAACTATTTCCTTCTCTCGCCCTATCCACTGATCATATTATATTCAGCTATATGGAAGACAACTATTTCCTTCTCTCGCCCTATCCACTGATCATATATTCAGTTATATGGAAGACAACTATTTCCTTCTCTCGCCCTATCCACTGATCATATATTCAGTTATATGGAAGACAACTATTTCCTTCTCTCGCCCTATCCACTGATCATATATTCAGTTATATGGAAGACCACTATTTCCTTCTCTCGCCCTATCCACTAATCATATATTCAGTTATATGGAAGACAACTATTTCCTTCTCTCGCCCTATCCACTGATCATATATTCAGTTATATGGAAGACAACTATTTCCTTCTCTCGCCCTATCCACTGATCATATATTCAGTTATATGGAAGACAACTATTTCCTTCTCTCGCCCTATCCACTGATCATATATTCAGTTATATGGAAGACCACTATTTCCTTCTCTCGCCCTATCCACTAATCATATATTCAGTTATATGGAAGACAACTATTTCCTTCTCTCGCCCTATCCACTGATCATATATTCAGTTATATGGAAGATAACTATTTCCTTCTCTTGCCCTATCCACTGATCATATATTCAGTTATATGGAAGATAACTATTTCCTTCTCTTGCCCTATCCACTGATCATATATTCAGTTATATGGAAGACAACTATTTCCTTCTCTCGCCCTATCCACTGATCATATATTCAGTTATATGGAAGATAACTATTTCTTTCTCTTGCCCTATCCACTGATCATATATTCAGTTATATGGAAGATAACTAAATGAAGACTCCACGGGAAACACGGGCTAAGTCACAATGTAGAAATTAAGGGCTATTGGCCCTAAACCCAATATTCCATTGTACAACCTACTTCAGTATCTTTGACAGAAATGGGCTCAGCCCGCTAAAACTGTCATCTAAAAATAACATAGTCTATGAAAGAAAGAGCTCAGTCAAAGTTAAAAAACTCAGTTTTCTCTGACTACGAAATCTGTGACTGGGCCGGTTTTCCCGTGGACCCTTCAAATATATTACCAGTTTTTCGTGACCTCAGTAGTCCTTGTTTGTTCTATCTCCATTTTATGAAAAACTGAAGAACTTTTAGTCTGTAGCAGGAGTACAACAAATGCACACACTGACACTTGTTTAAAATGCGAAGTGGGACATGTCAAGCTATTTCACAGTTCCGATTTATTCTAACTCCTTATCATAATACTAAAGCCAGAAATGTTTAAGGTCGAAGTTCTCAGCTGTAAAAAAATAGCGGAGTGAGAGCAAACAAAAACTGAGGAAGCGTTTTGTTCCGCTCTGTAATTTCCTGGTATTAAATCGCCCCCAAATGCGAAGACATGTGTTTACTTTTCCTTCCTTATCTTAAAACTGGGGTTCATGTTATAATTATAATAATATAATACAGAAAAAAGCTCCTTTGTTTCTTTCAGTATCCTTTCTAGAATTTAAACTGCCCGGAAGCGTCAACGCCAAAGCTCGTGTTTACTTCTTCCACCCCAACACCTCCCCCCCCCCCCTTTCCACTAGTTTCC
>OZ007582.1:6005037-6017537 GCA_963931925.1 Onchidella celtica | reverse complement strand
TAAATGGCTATTGCGGAGGGAGAGGTGTTTTGGGGGCTGGACTGTTGGGAAAGAGGGTATGGCTGTTATGAGACGGAGGAGTCAGCGTCCTTGTCGTTGTTGTTTTGGGGGAGGGAGGGGTGTATGGGATCAGAAATACTCCTGGGAAGGAATATAGCTGAAAGGGTGGGCAAGGGGGGGGGGGGGAGAGAGGGGGGGCTGAGGGTCTTTCATTTCTTTTTCTGCCTCAGTCACTCCGGCTTCTTTCCCCCATCCACCCCCATCCACCCCCATCCAGCTCCACACCTCCTCCCCCACCGTGTACTCATCTACCCGCTAGCTGGACAGACAAGTCATCACCCCCTCCCCCCAACCCAACCCCCACCCAGATATAGTACTCACAAACCCATGACATGACCCATCAATCTACCCAGTCACAAACGTCACTCTTGTTGACCTCCCTAACAACTTCCACCAGAGAGCCAGAGATTGTCCGTGCACACACACGCACACACAGTACAAAGTACAAGAAACAGCAGTGACATTATCGGCCACCAGTATTTTATTGCTCACCTTTAACCTCCCGACTTTGTTGGTGTCCAGAACTAATAGAGAGTTGTTTCGAGCCAACACTAGTCCTTGTTTACACACGTCTCCGAGCTGCCGGTATGTCGGCGCAAGAGTCTGGCCCGTGATGAGGAGCTGCCGATATGTCGATTTGGTAGGGTTGTTAACAGAATGGTTTTTGATATAGCTTGTTGCTTTCAAATGTATAACACTCCATATTTTGACCCAAAAGTGAGCATTTAGTAACTGTTTAAGTAGCAGGGGGCGTGTTCGACAATGAAATGCTATTTTAGGTTGCGTCCAAACTGGGATTTAGATTCCGGAGACAAAGAGTTAAAAGGGTCAGAAACGCAGGCAAGAGCTTGGGGCCGGGAGGGTTAGTGATTCCTCAGTTTGACTATCGTAAGCTTTAAAAAAAATGTGCAGTGGATAGGATAAGATAAGACAATAATCAGTTTATTATCCTGTGATAGAAATTCTTTCACAGAGCGCTCAACCCTTTCAGTACTGACACAGAGTTGTTGTGACTTCTTTAATATCTCCGATCAGTTTTAAATTTCGGTTCTGCGTTAGTAACTTTGAAGAACAATTCAATTTCACAATTTTTATTCCAATATACTAATTGAACTACTTGAAATAACCGGATGTAAATACAAACTGGACCTAAAAAAAAAACCGGCATTCACAGCCTCGGTAGTCAAAGGGTTAAGAGCACGTACATGGTACACACACCACACGCATGATTACAGAAGCATAATATCATAGCTCAGAAAACTCAAGAACTGGTGAATTACATGAAGTAAACATGGTAAGGAACCAGAGTGACATTTGGCACACATCTGGTTCTAATGTCTTGTTGAGGCAAATTGTGGAGGGCAAAAATGATCTTCTGTACTGTTCTCTGTTTGCTTTTTTTTTTTATCTTACTAGCTGAGTTACCCGGCCCTGCCCGGGAGAAATATCTTTATCTAGAAAACAACACGCACAATCAGCACACAGATTAATGTAGATCTCGGTAGAAAACAACTCACAACTGGCACAGTGACACCCGCATGGCCCGTGCATAAGGCAGACGGCACAGAAACTCATGTCTTCAAACTTTGAAACGCAACTGGAAGTTTAAAGTCGAAACAAAAGAAAGGCAGGAGGGAGGCCATCATTGTTGAGGAGAAAGCATTATTCGATATTTCTAGGCCTCTTTCCATTTATTACAAAATTACTATACTTCGCTTTCATGTCAAAGTAATAGACATAGTAGCAAAAAGAACTATCTTTCACATGTAATTTTTTCAGGTCTGGGCATTTCTTCCTCGCAGGAGAGGATTTTTTTTCCTTGCTGTTTTTTTATATAGATAGAAGCTTAAAACAGAAGGTCCAAGCTTTATGTGCTGTGGAAGGGTTAATGTTGGAAATACGATTTTGTTGACTACCAAAACTTCAGACAAGAAATAACAAATATTTTATGTGCAAATTTAATTATCCGTACCATTTTAAATGTTCATATTGCTGATGATGTGACTAATACCAGGCAAAACCACGGTTTTATTATCAAAGATTTATCAATAGATGTTGTTTTTTTTTCCACCGGTTCAACATGGATATTGGAGATGGACAGGAGGGATGGGAAATATTGTACAATTTCCCCGAGCCATTCACACAACTTTCTTTGAAACAGCTGACTTAAGATTTCTCCTGCTCTAAAATACAAATAATATAGCTTATTCTAGTTGATTTTTTGTTGTCTTTTGGGGGGGGGGGGGGGGGGGAATAGGCAGTTTAAAATGCAAACACTTTCCTCTCTATCTTTTAATAATTCGTTTTGTTGTTTGATGCCCAAGTAAACTCTTCGAGAAATAGAGGATAAATGTATAGAATAAAGATAATTCCGAGCAATCCACATTTGTAAGTTTTACCGTATCTATCCGTACATTCTCATTTCCAAGCCAAAGCCCAGCAATGCCTGCTGCGCGCGTAACACTCCAAATAGCGCGGACCTTCACTAATGAGAAGACGTCGTAAATTCTCATCGTATTCTCGTGGTCTGTCTCGCCGACGAGATTGCCACTAATCTGGGCCTAGTCGCCATCTTAGGTTCTCACTTCCGGCGATGTCAGAGGTCAGGCTTGGACAGCGCGTGAGCAAATGAGAAGATTCATTGGTCTGTGTCAGGCATGTTGATTTACAATTATTGGAACATTGCTACACTCTGCTCACCGACTTTGACCAGCCTGGTTGAACAAACAGACAACAGTATTTCATTTGTTCCCGGCCAGTATATCAAGATTTCTTCGTCACCGGCACCACTCCCTAAGACTGTCGTAACTCAAAAATTCGACAAAAAGCTGTTGTTAGGGAAGCGTAGTCGTAATTACAAAGCGAAAAAGAGAAAATACTGAGTTGTATTCACATAATCAGCTTTGTCCTCTATGTAAAAATACTTCTCCTCTGTACTTGGTCCCTGTCCCTTCCTTCCTTCCCAGAACTGAGAAAAAAAAAAAAATAACCAAAAATTATTTAACCTTGCATCTTGCACAACACAATAAAAAGGCAGGTGATATCTTTATTTATTTCTTTTCTTTTCTTTAGTTTTCATCTATAATTATAATTTCTTTTAATCAAATAGCAGCCCCGACAGTAATAGCTGTCATGATTAAGTAATGTTAGTATAACCAGTCTCTTTGTCCGTCTGTCTGCCTGTCTGTCTGTCTGTCTGTGTGTTTGTCTGTCTGTCTCCCTCTCTCTTTCTCTCTCCCTCTCTCTTTCTCTCTCTCTCACCCTCCCTCTCTCTCATGAGCGTGCTCTTTCTTTCTCTCTTTGTCTCTTTTCTCTTTCTCTGTCTCTGTCGCTCACCTTCTGTCTATTTGTCTGTCTGTCTGTATGTATGTATGTCTTTCTCTATATCTGTCTCTCTTTCTCTACCCCTCTCCTTCTCCCTGTCTGTCTGTCTGCCTCTCTCTCTCTCTCTCTCTCTCTCTCTCTCTCTCTCCTTTCTCTCTTTCTTTCTCCCTCCTTTCACTCTCTTTTTCTCTCTCCCTATTTCACAAGCAGACATTGTCTTGTGTTACATTCGAACCAAACGGATGTCCTGGTTAATTAGTTCTTGAGTGATTTTTTTACTTTCAACGTCTATACCTGGTGACCTATTCAATTGATGTAAGTAAGTAGGTAAATTTGTTATTTAACCCTATTGCTGTCACGGGGAAACTATTGTGCCCTGCCAAGGACTTTTGAGCTGCGAGTTTTAATCTCGGATATTTGGTGTTTGGTGCTGGCACTGACCTGAAACATGAACAAGTGAAATAACAGTGCTGGGAAGTTTATTTTACTAGTTCCGGACACAGTGTTGTAAGATTAATTAATTCATGTGGCCATGACAGCAAAATAGTTAAACTCAGTGAGTAAAGTCTGCCTATTGTTAACTGATAGTAAATCCTTCGGCTTTGCACGATGACAGAAAACGATTTTGCAGGTTAGAACCATAAAAGGGCTCAAGTCCACATCGTGTCAGAGTCACAAAAAAACCAAAACTGAGTCACTAAGTAGGAAGTGCTCTTCGTTCACACCTTAATTCTGAGAATGTCAGCTCTTTCAAGGTGTCCCGTGACTCTAGAGCTAATAGTAATAGACGTGGGTTCATAATTATGCTTTCCCTAGCAAAAGGTCAGTTGTCCAAGAATACCGGTTTTTTGTGTTTTTTGTAGTTTAGGTGGTCTTAAACATGGAATAGAGATAACGCCCTCAAATATACTTCTTTAGTAAACTTTGGCCTGAACAGACAGCGCTCAACGCCTATGATCAAATCTATGGGCTTAAACTGGGTTTTCATGTGTACGGAAATGGCCACGGAAACGAAAACGTCCAAAATTCATCAAGTACTAAACAGAGAAAGTGTTTCCATGTGTACGTAAACCGCGTTTGAGTACAAATCAAAATATTCCCTTTATTTCATTACTTGGATGGTTTTTGACGTCTCAGTTGTTGTTTTTTTTCCAATTCCTTACATAAAAAAAAACAGTTTAATTCAACATTAGCCCCTGAAAAAAAAAGTGCGCGATTGCTTGAAATGCCATCATTTCTCTAGATCTATCACTAATTTCTCCTTCAACCTACAGAAAAGGGAGAAATGGAAAAAATAATACTAGATCTAAACATCGGCGCCTTGCGCCAAGCTTGTTTTGAGTCTGCCATGACCCAGTCCGCGTGGCCCCTTTCTCCACCAGCTAGCTCAAGACAGTTTTGTCACTCCCGAGGTAGTGAGACAATTAATATGTTTCGGCCTCCCCAGTGTGCGAGATTCTGTTTGACAGGACAGTCTACATTTCACACTAAAGCAGAGACAAAACAGTCATAAGCCTAAGCCTCGTCAAAATACTTCCTCTACGCTCATCTATGTGTCTCTGTCATCCTTTTTTCAATGATTTCCAGTAGATCTGGACTATTTTTGTATTTTCTCTTTTGTATTTGTGAGTGTGCATGAGAAAATCCACAATAAGTCGCAAACATGACATTTTGAGTTCTGTACATATAATAAAAGATACGACATTTCTGATAAATTGAAGTCAGTGACCCCCTAAAACAAGATTTTGAGAAAACGGCATTTAATCCTAATAGTGGCAATAGCTAATTGACCATTAATATTGGAGTGATTGCTGTTAGGAGACCGTAGTCTAATAACTAAGCCGTTATAGAGATCATAATGAGTAGTGTTCACTGCTCATCTACAGTTTACCCTGTAACATGCCACGGTCCCCTAAACAACAGCCAAGTTGGAAGTTTGTGTCGGACCAATATTTTCACTTCAAAGCCGTTTTTCTCAAAATCAGCTCTGTCGACTTATGCCGGGTTTTCTCATGCACACTCACTTTTTGTATACTCCATTAATCCCACTAGTAACTGCCCCATTCTTCGAATGGTAAAAAACAAAGCTCACCACTCCAGACCGAAAGGAATCAGCACAAAGACATTGATGTCGAGACACTTTGGGTCATCCACATAAAATCGGCGATCAATAGATAGATAGGATAGTATTACAGTAGTACACAGTGCACAGTAGTGCGCACCGAGCATTTTTCATGGGCTCACGTGTTCGTAAAAAATTATCTAAATATTTACGCACAGTTTTCTTGGTATGAATGAATGGCACTCACCTCATCTGTATAACACTATACTCGGTATCACTATCAAAGTTTTCTTGGCGTGGCTGGACCGTGAACTCTAGTTTACATTTCCGGTAAGAGGCGGAAATGACGAAATTGACGGAAGTAAATTATCACGTCGTATTCGCAATCATGAATTGATAACTGATAATTATAACTGAATTTCTGGGAAAAGTAAATAGTTTCGGGAAAAAATGAGCTCGACACGTACAGGCTTAATAAATTTTACATACATGTGCCAAGTTTCATTTCTCTACGTTGCGTACAAGCTCCATTATTATAATTATGATTTGGGAAATTTGCCTTAGTGTCATTGCAGCCCAGCTACAAGTGGAGCAGATACGTCGTCGCTACAGTGCAGAGCCGGTGGTAGGCATAAATTTTCTTCAATTTTTCCTGGGCAGTGGCCTGCCCGACCAACTCTTCTAGATTTCCAACTGCCAAGGTATACATTAACCAATGTGGACAGGAGCCCTCCGTATTTCGCTGTCTGGCATACTCATATTATATGAGAACAATAGCTCTTGGCAAAATTCGTGGCGTACTCACACAAGTAAAAATTCCGGCAAATTTATACACGTAACATCCACACAAGCAAATACGGGTATGTCGCACGTGAGAGTGCTAGTTTTGAGCGTAAACCAGTCACCGAACAGTGGGAGTGGCTGTGAGTTTAGTGCCGCTCAATGTCGTTAAACGCTTAATGTAGATTTGTAGAATTTTCGTTCGGACTTTTCAAAAGAAATGACTGACAAAGTTCCTTCAGGCCATGGTGAAATTTGGAAATTAAACGAGACAATTGCTCATCCTTTCTTCGACTTAAGGAGACTAGAAAGTGAGCAACTATACCTGTTATTGACCGGTGGCAGATGAGCTCACCAGCAACTGTCTGGCACAGAAAGGCACACGATTCACCTGGCAACAGCCTGTACACGCAAGCTGCCACGTTATCACTGTAGAAAATTTGCATTTTTGACAAATTTTTGTACCATGTAGATCACGCGATTTCGTCTTTAACCCATGCCTGTGTGAGAAGGGTAATTAAGCTTGTAAATTCTTGATGTGGACGATTTGTCTGTCTGCTGACTAATTATTGGCTTTTGTGGTGCAGGTTCGGTGGCGGAGATGAGGACTTCATCAGTAAAATTCCATACTAAACTGGCCATCATTAACAACTCTTAGCAGTTTATTGAAGTTGCTCAAAACGATTATATCGCAAACATAATGTGAACAGCTCACTCTTTGGTCTTTCAGAATGTCTGTTGCTATTGTATAACATGGATCATGTACATTATGAGCAGCGTACTAAACCGTTAGCTAAAAGTCCATTACTCCCGTACATCATTAACAATTTGAATAACCGAAAAAAAAAAATGGGTTATTGAAATGGTTTCTACCATCGCCTGGTAAAATAAGCATGAGCAGCTTTATAAATGGTTTATGAAATGTCAAGAGGTTTATAAAATACCTGTTATCTTCGTACAGAATTTGAACAGTTTGATAAATGCTTTATTCGAGTGTCTATTGCTGTATCAGCTGTAATCTTCATACAAACTAAATGATCAGAACAGTTTAGTAAATGCTTTATTCCAGTGTCTATTGCTGTATCAAAATGTCTGTGATCTTCATACAAACTAAATGATCAGAACAGTTTAGTAAATGACGTATTCAAATGTCTATGCGTTAGGATCGTTCAATATAAATGTGCGCAGCTCTGTAAATGGTTTATGAAAATGTCCATTACTGCTGTAGAACACAAATTAATGTTAAAGCAAAGAAGAGGTTAATAAAAATCACTGTTGCATTTACACAGTATAAGCAGAATGGACCAGCCTATGCCCGGGCTTGAAAGATATGCGTTCTTCCCTTATTTGATTTGTAAACATTATTGTGACATTTTAATATCACAGTGAAAAGTGTCGTCAGACTACAGAGAGGTGACACCGGAAAAAGAAACATTAAGTCAAAGCACTGACAGGAAACGTTAGGAATGTTGGACTTCAAACATGCTGTTTGGAAAAGGTACGGCTCAACTTTGAAAATTGTCCTTGCGTGCATAATACGAATGTAGATCTAATCACAATTTCATTCGCCCATCGCAAACCATATTTTTGACAATGAATATAATATGAGAAAATGGCTTGTTTTTAAGTTTCGTGGCTGCCACGGAGTTCTCGCAACATAAACTTACGAATATAACATGTAGTTGTTTACCAATATATTATCATTATTAAGTCGTATAAAATATAAGTTTGTGTCGTCAAACCAAATTGGCTCACATCACCCACGTGTTATGTGATACCAGTGCTAGCGAGCACAGGGTTCCCAATAACGTTATGGAGATCCACGACCTGCATAGGTGTCCAATTGGATACATTAGTGAAACAGATCATTTTGGACGCGTTTACATCATATTCTTACACAATATTTGAGTGTTCTTCGATATCTCTATGTTTCCAACCTGTGAACAGTTTATGAACATCATTATATTATAAAGTCAGGTTTAATTTTATTGCTTTGTGGAATATTTAGCCCGTGGAGCAAAATCTTCTCACAACAGGATGTTTTGTAACCAAATTGTTGTCAATTTCCGGAAAGAAATTTGCCCTGACCATTTCAATATAATGACAAAGTTATTATGGCGGGGAGCCAAGTGTAATACCTTAACTCTTGCACTTTCCCAGCTCCAAATACTATTTCCACCTCTTCGTTGTGAGCAGGAATAACAGATAAAATAATCCCTTTTGCATAAAATGGAAACTTTTTATCCGGCGAACGCAAGTGATGCAAATATAAGTCATAGATCGAGTTGTGTATCGAACTGGTTCTAATTCAGTTATATAATATTCGATAACAAAATTGGTGCCGCAAATTGAATTTTTTACTCGGTCCCCAAAATTGACCATATTTTGGTTCGATAAAGTGACTGCACTACTTTTCGTGAAGCTGAAATGTGCAATTAAAGCCCAATTTTCCCCCTTGATCCAAATAGTCACTCCGTATTTTAATTTAAGCTCAGTTTATACAGACTGACAGTATACACAATTTTCAGATCAATGCCACCATTAATTTGTCGTCATTCTTATGTTCCTTTTTAATCTAAAAATATCCAAAAACTTGATACTCGTGTCGACGAAATATTCGAACTTAACCAAAGGGGAGAACATTTTCTTTGATCAAACCTAACAAAGTCAAATTCAAATGTGTGGATTGCGTGCAGGAAATCGGATCACAAAACGATCTATCGCCAAATCTGGCCAATGTTATGTAATAAGCCACTTAAGGGCTCTGTATCAGTCACAAAATTGAATACACTCAGATGTATGTGGCCAGTCCGGTTTTGTACGCTGAATTACAGAGGAGACTTTACCACAATTAATATTGTCTGACAATGACAAATCAAACATAGCGTGTTCCGTAAACAGATCGGCAGAAAATGCGTCAAGAGATCAGAAAGAATTCAAACAATTCACCAGAGGTGGTGATTAAAAACCCAAGTGCCCTCTGAACTCCGGACTAGTTTAAAATTAACCCTCCATTCACCCGTGTAGTTAGTCCATTACCATTGTCCTGCTGGTGTTTAATCGGGCTCAGATCTCGCGATCCATCAATTGCGATGTTTTGAGTTGACAGTATGGACAGACCGCTAGTGAACGTCTTCTGGGGGAACAGCGCACAATTGGGCACCAGAAAAATGAACGCCCCCTCAGCGTCAAGCGGTGCGCTGTGATGTTCGATTACAGGACCGCATTCTCAGCGATCAGTCACGTATCTGGGTCTGTCTGTTTTGTTATGTATTGTTTTAAATTGTGTTAAAGAATCATTGGATACATGCTCTTCTCTTAGTAAAATCACCACTTTTTGTAATTAGAAAAGGTCCACTCACTGGCCCATGTTGGGGGCGGGGCATGATGATATAACTATACTGGAAAACTTGACGTATCGGTAGATTTAAATACATTACGTTGATTTTGAGAAGTCTTTGATGTTAATTTCTCCAGAACACTTACTTTGACCACCCTTGATGGCCACTTAGTATTGTAATGTGCCACTGAAGTATTATTCTCCACATTTTCGGACAAATCAAGATACAAAGAAGAGAAAAAAAGAGAGTACTGTAATAATAGTTCTTCGCGGAAGCAAATGAATTTATTCTTATCAAGATAGCTTTGCCCTTGGTAAATCTGTTCATAAAAATCCACAACGTTATCTCTCTCTCTCTCTCTCTCTCTCTCTCTCTCTCTCTCTCTCTCTCTTTCCCTCTCTCTCTCTCTCTCCCTCTCTCTCTCTCTCTCTCTCTCTCTCTCTCTCTCCCTCTCTCCACTCACTTTCTGTCCTCTAGCTCTTTCTTTCTCTCCCTCTCTCTCTCTCTTCCTCTTCTCCTTTTTGTCTTTCTTCCTCTCTCTCTCTTTCTCTCTCCCTTTGTCTTGTCCTCTTTCTCTCTCCCTTCTATCTCTCTCTCTCTATATATATATCCCCCCCCCCCCTCTGTCTCTCTCTCTCTCTCTTTCTCCCTCTCTCTCCCTTAAAAATGGATTCACATTGATGTTTCCTCGCAATACTTAAGAACTAGAACTTCCTTCATCAATTTCCCAACTAAACAGTTTATTGCTACAACAAATTACGCCGGCCTTCAAATAGAATAGCACATTTTGATCTGTTTGCCTCGATGATTGAGCTGTTCCATAGTAATTACAATAATATTAATATTTCTTAACACTGCTAGCAGGCATTTTGTGTCTCTCCCAAGTTTGCATAATAATTTTTATAGACAGAATGTAGAAATATAAATAAACCTCTGATCTAAACCTTATCCTTAATGTTTCATCCTTGTTCTAATCTTGTTTTCACCGATATAAGATAGGTTTTGAAGACTAGTGGGCCATTGCATTTTTCGTAATTTGGGATTTCACAATTAATTATTGATTATATGCTGAATTATATCGGTGATGTATTAGGTATGCCACAAACCACCAATCCGTAACTCGCTGGAAATTTGAAGGGATCACCCGTTTGCCTCTTACTTGTGTGTATGTAAAATAATAAGATTGTTCAAGAGAAAGTAATGTCAGACATTGCCATTCACCATGTCTAGAAGGGTTGATTTAAAGATGTCAGCTACAAAGGCTGAATCGACCTAACTTTGATGACATATAAAACAAACAAAGCTTGTATACAATTGGCTTGGACATGTTCAATAGCCGTGACTTTCATAGCTTATGCCGCTCCCTAATGTTTCATTTCACAACAAACTTCAGACTTGTCTTCATATTTAGAGCATTACACTCGAAAATATGAGATCGTAAACGCCATGAAAATCATCGAAAGGTCATGTCAAAATAAACTCCTATAACCAACAATGCTTCAAAGCAAAAAAAATTCTTTTCTGCAATTGAAAAACAACTTTTTCATTCATTCTGTACGTTTGAAAACAACACGGTTTTGGCGTTCAACTGGCTGATATATTCTCCGTCACAATAGCTAGATCGTTCCTGACAAAACTGTTGTATCAATAGCGTGACTTCACCCCTTCTATTCAAACGACCGTTTGAAAGAGCGTTACAACTTAGACGGGTTGTGTGAATAGATGCTAGCATGAGCTCCGCATGCCCCCGCCCCCCTTCGCCGCGTGAAGTGTATGTTCACTGTACTGGAAACACAACTCTGAATACTGACTCCCCACCCCCTCCTTTGGTCCGTGATCAACTGCCCATTATTCTACACCCGTCATTAGAAACCTTGGTGTCCCCGATAGTGAAAAGAGCAGAGCCTACAACAAGCCGATCTCTGAAATGCGTGATAGTGGAGCAGGCTGCTCCTTTCAAAGCCAGTTACCACTCATTGTCATCGGAAAGGCGCCGTGATCGGGCCGCTCCGTATTTGTTGCTCTTTTACGGGATTTAACCAAACCGCAGGGTGGCCGCTGTCTACCGAGCGGACACAGTGTCGTTAAAAAGTCATCGGCGGCCACTTCAAAGGCGCTTCCCAAACCCCAGATGATTTAAGGAAGACTGCGAGAATTTCTGGCACAAGGGCGTCCGAAACGGAGTAGAGGAAATCCCCACTGATTCCACAGAGAGAAAGGGAATAAAGGCTTTTGATTTTCTGTGTATGTGGGTGTGAATCTAATTCCTGTTTAAATGTGTGTTTGTTGGGTATGAAATAAGACTATTTTGGCACAGACAGGAGTAAATAAACCTGACAGAACGATGACAATAACGAAAGAGATACGAAAGGCTAACGAGAAAGTTTATGAAATAGTGGCTCTGTGAGGAATGTCGACCTCTCTCAACGGTTTGCATTGGATGAATGGATGGATGGATGGACGAATGGATGGATGGACGGACGGATGGACAGATGCATGGATTTACAACAACAACAGCAAAAAGGAGTTTAGTGACAAGATTAGTTGGTTGGTTGGTTGGTTGGTTGGTTGGTTGGTTGGTTGGTTGGTTGGTTGGTTGGTTGGTTGGTTGGTTGGTTGGTTGGTTGGTCGTCGGTCGGTCGTCCGATCGGTAGGTTAATCGGTCGGCCGGTCGGTCGATTGGTTGGTTGGTTGATTAGTTGGATGGTTGCTTGCTTGCTTGGTTGGTTGACTTATCAATCAGCCACTTTCTTCCCAAATTTTATAGCAGCTGATTTTTGTAATATTGGTCCCACTGACGAATGTAGCAAACATTGTGATCTGCTTCTACATATTATATACTCGAACATATACATTTATGATTATAATTATGGCGTTCCGTATAAATCAACAGTAAACAGATATAATGACCCACACACCCAGTATTATGTTCA
>OZ007582.1:5930037-5997537 GCA_963931925.1 Onchidella celtica | reverse complement strand
ACTAGACCCTCACGTCGTTACATATCAGTCTGACAATGCACAGTCTAAGGCTCCACGTTTAGAAATACTGAAACAGCTTCTGATTGGTCAATGAAACATGCCTTGAAAATAACGCTGGCGTTAGTTCCAAGGCATGCCTTGAAAATAACTACTTCGTTTTAGAATTGTTTCTGTATTATTTCTTACTAGAGGCTACTACATGCAACTTTTTATTTTTTCTCTTCGCCGTATTTTGACTTTGCTTTGTTTTTGCTCATTTCCAGTCTTTTTTTTTTCTTTTGAAAAGGATAAAAGTCTGGTCTTATGGATCATTCATATCGAGCTGAGGGCGGGAGGAGGAGGGGGGGGGGTCAGGAGTAATCATAATTTCAGGACATTTCAAAACAGTGACGTTATTAGGAATGACGGTAAAGGCCTGTTTACACTGGTAGGTTTCAGGAATAGAAAAAAGGAATGGAGGACTGTGTGGGAAGAACTCTCCTGGCTTTCCGACTTTAACTTTCCGATTTCCCCCTTCGATGTGCGTCGTTTCTCATTCAGAAAACGGACCAGTGTAAACAAACAACGTTTCGAAGGGGGGAAATCGGAAAACAAAAGACAGAAAGCCAGGAGAGTTATTCCCACACAGTCCCCCATTCCTTGTTTCTATTCCTAAAACATACCAGTGTAGACAGGCCATAAGTTAGCATAGATCTGTAATGTATCTCTGAAAAAGTGAGTAAAGAAAAGGAAGAGTAGTGGAAAAGGAGATGGCAAATAAAAGAGCGTGTAAGTGTGTATGTGTGTTGGAGGCGGAGGGGGGGGGATATATCATTTGCCGGTACATTTTCCTGGAAAGTAATGAAGAACTAACCAAAACGAGCGATAGAAGAATAATAATAATAATAATAATAAATGGCATTTATATAGCGCTTAACCCTGTTCCACAGGCTCTAAGCGCTTTACAGAACTTTACAAACGCATTCACTCCCACATTCTAATTGTACATAATATGCACACAATCTCATGTCAACCACAGAGCAGAATGGAGCTGCCTGCGAGGCGCTAAACACACTGCACTGCTTCTTTCTCTCTCGCTGTCTCACTCACTCTCTCTCTCTATCTTGGAGCAAATTGTAACGAAGCCTGTTAGGCGCAGATCACAACTCACAACAGTTCACAACTCACAGCAGTTCACAACTCACAGCAGTTCACAACTCACATCAGTTTACAACTCACATAATATTTGAAAATTTATTAATAACAATATATTTATATTTAATAATGAATAATAATAAATTTTTGTTGTGGCTGGTGACCACAGGGAAAGTCAAAAGTCAGGAGAAAGAGAAAAACACAGCATTGCTTTTTTTGTGTGGGTGTGTTTTTCGCAATAATTTTGGTGGATGAACAGACTTTGGGTGTGGAGCGAGACAGTCAAGGAGCATTAACTGACAATGGTAGTGTTTTCTGTGTAATACAAATACATGCATCTGCCTTGCGCAAGAATATTTTTTGATATCACTCCACAAGGTATTTGCCCTCAGACAAATGTATTCATTCATATAATAATCTTTCTCTCTCACCGCGTCGAGATTCTCTCTCTCTCTCTCTCTCTCTCTCTCTCTCTCTCTCTCTTTCTCTTTCTCTCTCTCTTTTTCTGACTGCTGCAGGTGATTGGTGGGCGCTTCTGACAGGGTCTCTCTTTCTGTCTCTCTCTCTTTCTCTCTCTCTCTCTCTTTCTCTCCCTCTCTCTTTCTTTCTCTCTCACTTTCTCTCTCTCGCTCTCCCGTTCTTTTTTTCTTTTTTCTCTCATTCTGCAGGTGGTTGGTGGACGCTTTTGACAGGGTTTCTTTCTGTCCTGTCATTCTCTCTCTTTCTCTCTCTCTCGTTCTATCCCTGTTCCTCTCTCTCTGTCTCTCTCATTTCCCGTTTCTCCCACGCTAAGACCACTAAGATGACAAGTCTAGCACGTATACACAACCTTCACGTTTCGGGGACTAAGATCACGACAGGCTGGCTTACCGTTCCTGACACTCTGTCAGAGTTGCTTAACTTGAAGACTTACATGTTTATGTCCCTTTTATCCCATAGGTGTCGGTGGTCCAGATATTTGTACTTTATCTTGCAAAATGTTTACCAACGGGATAGCACAGGCAAAAAACACACACCAGTATAATGTTTAGACAAAAAAAAAAAAAACGAAACAAAACTCCAGAGACCACTGGTATAATATTTTGAAATATACTAACGTGCCACACGCTCTTGCACATGAGGATTAAAATGAGCATTAAAAGCTGAGGGCGAGTTCATTAATTTCCTCACTAGACATTTTTACTGTCCCCCGGGGAACACATTCCACCTTGTTTCCTTTCTATTTGTCCACCTTTAGGAATTCCCCAGTTTAACTATAATAAGGTTGTACTTCCTAGAACTCCTTGATGTGCTGCTTTACATTGTTAATTGAAGGGGACCAGTTGGTCTAGAGGTAAGGTGCTCGCCTCTCATGCCGAAGGTACCGGGTTCGATCCCCGGTTGGTGCAGGCATGTTGGGATATTGCGGGGGAAAAAAATTTCTGTCCCAGATTCTTTGGTAGGTAGGATCGAGCACCTAGTCTTCTGTGATAAGGCCGAAAAACTCGGAGGACCCGTGTTCCCGTTGCGCGCGTTAAAGATTCCTTGGCAGTTAAAAGTCTAGAAGAGCAGGCCGAACAAGGCCGCTGCCGGGGCAAAATTCTAAAAGAAAACAAATCCCAACCACCGAAACACACAGCAACAAGAACAAGACAATTAAAAAGCAAGCAAAGCGAGGTGTAAATGCCAAGAGCAGCGAAACTTCCTACAATAAAGACCCAAACACTTTGTTAATTGAATATCACGAAGATTTCGCTTTAGCCGAATCGCCCACCCGCCGATTTTGATTGGGCGACCAGTTGCATCCATAGCACGTTGCTCGATTTTAGCTGTTAAAATGCTATACAACAGGATGGATATGGTGGCCTGTAGCCTTTTAAAGACTCTCTTAAACGTTGATAGATTTTGTTCAAAGAAGATTAAATCTTGAAAATCTGAAGTGGGTTTGCACGGGGCTAGATAATTTTTCAGTGGGCCAGACTGTGGCTTGCGGGCCGTGAGCTGGACGAGCCTTCTCTACATGGAAGCAGTGCCACGGGCTTTATGCCCAGGAGCTACTGTCAGCTGAGGGTCTCCAGAGATTAAGTGAAATTATAAATATCCAAACCTTATTTTAATTTTTATTCCAGGTCGTTCTCCTTAAAATAAATAGCATCATTTTTTGTGAAAATACGCAGGTATTATAATTATGTAACCAAAAAAAAAATTAATTAAAATTGAGTTTTAATATCGATAAAACAATGTGTATATTTTGAAAAATGTTTATAGGTTTTGAGATTACTTATCAATTTTCCTTTCCAAAGATGTTCATGTTGTAGAAGTTCAGTAAACCGAAATTCATGCTTTTATTAATTACTAGCGAGGTCCCCAGCCCTGCCCGGGATAAATCGGTTTGAATATTGGTTTCAGTCCTGGGCGGTTATTATGGACCTGCTTCATCTGGCCTGTTACTATTTGTTTATATTATTTTTGTTTGTTTGTTTTTAAATAAGTCTTACTGCTCTGCCTTTGTGAGTTGACACACTGCGCATCCCGTACAACAGCATGACTTGCGCACGGGTTAGTGTTTTGATAGTGAACATATCGCAGGAAGTGATAACGAAACCTTAAAATGGCGAACCATGACTCGAAATAGATCTAAATCATGGCGAAACAATAAATTTCCAATAAAAACAACAACACAGATTTGACACTTCTATTAAAAACTGTGCACTCTTACATCCATTCTGATGCACCATATAAAATTTGAAGTCTGAGTGTTGAGTGGTTCAGAAGCCTTTTGCAACGAAAAATCTCAAGTCCACAAATATATATAGTATAGATGATTGGGGGACCGTACAGTATCTTAAGCCCAGGGGCCTACAAACTCGTAATCCGGTCCTGTCTGGGAAGTTGGAGTCACCCCCACCCTTCAATGCCACTCTTTCATCGCTCTGCCTTACAGAAACTAGAAATATTTCACTTATTTTGAAAGAGCCCGAGAACACAAAGCGCTCATTGATTTGAAGGAATGGAAAGGATGAACATCACACTTATTTTTTTGACGAGGAATTTCCTGTGATTGACGGAGGGAAAGCTTTATGTCAAAGGTGAACACAGGTCACTATGTAGAACATCCTACACAAGTATAATCCTTTACCTGGTCCGGGTATATGAAGAACTATTTTAAGAAGAAAAAAAAAGTACACGAAACCAAACATTTAGAATTTCTTATAAAGAGGCCTTATAATGCAATGACAAAGAATACATTTAAAATATTCAATGAACTTGACCCTAAGCCAATGACATCAAAAGGCCCGTAGGAATGGTACTGGGAGGAATGGTGTTGGGAGATAAATATTCGAAAGATTTTTAAATATTTTTTTTCATTTTTATGTATGCTGTTTTGCATGAAAATGAAATTCAGTAGAGAACGTCTTTGTCATCCACGGTCTGCCTCTGACTGATCTCATTTCTCTCTTCTCTCTTTCTCTGCCCCCTCCCCCCTCTCTCTCTCTCTCTCTCTCTCTCTCTCTCTCTCTCTCTCTCTCTCTCTCTCTCTCTCTCTCTGGATCTATCTCTTATTTTTCTCTCTTCCTCTCCTCCCACTCTCTTTCACAAAAATACACCCCCTCTCTCTCTCTCTCACACACACACACACACCTACTGTGTTTCCTTCCGTCTGTAACTCTCCCTCTCTCCCTCTCCCTCTCTCTCTCTCCCTCTCTCTCTCTCTCTCTCTCCCTCTCCCCCTCTCTCTCTCCCTCTCTCTCTCCCTCTCCCTCTCTCTCTCCCTCTCTCTCTCCCTCTCTCTCTCTCTCTCCCTCCCTCTCTCCCTCTCTCTCTCCCTCTCTCTCTCCCTCTCCCTCTCTCTCCCTCTCTCTCTCCCTCTCTCCCTCTCTCTCTCCCTCTCTCTCTCTCTCTCTCCCTCTCTCCCTCCCTCTCTCCCTCTCTCTCTCCCTCTCTCTCTCCCTCTCCCTCTCTCTCCCTCTCTCTCTCCCTCTCTCTCTCCCTCTCTCTCTCTCCCTCTCTCTCTCTCTCTCCCTCTCTCCCTCCCTCTCTCCCTCTCTGTCTCCCCGTCCCTCCCCACCCTCATCCTCCCTCCTCTTTCTCTCTTTGCCACAGCCTGACCACTGGCCATATTTCACACTAAATCCATCTGTCCCGTGCATGGACAGCGACACAAGTCTTTTTCACACCTCCTCCAATTGTTTATCCTACAACCTCCCCTGTCCACTGACACCATCCTGCCACCAAAGCTTTCTACTGTTTTGCTATACACATTTGTTTCTACAGCAAGCTTATATGTCTTTCATAATTTATACGTAACATCGTTTTTACATTTTTACCTATCTGCACCAACTTCTCGGTCACTATTGTTTGCTTTGTTGTTGCTACTTTCGTTAATGACTATAAATCGCGGTAATGATTTATAGCTGAGAGAGCATTTGATGATTTCAGATCGAAAATACCAAGGCCGTTATAAAATGCATGCATACATACATGCTATTGTGTGTTGTGAAGGTACAATGTCTCTTTCATGTTTCCTATTCCAGACTGCACTTAATCATTTCAACGAAAGATTTTATATGTAGCTACAATAAGATGAGGCTGTACCGTCTTCACGCCTAAATATCATGCACACAGTTTGCGCGCTTTTCGGGGGCGGGGCCCATGGCGCATTGCATGAAATGATAAATTAATGAGGCTGATTTGTTACAGTGCTATTGCGACTAAAGAAAAGAAAAGACTTTTCCTTAAGCGATTAGGTTATAATTACGAAATAAGTGACCTCAATCAAGGCCGACAGCGAAGCTCCACAGTGAGCAAAATTCAATAGTTTCCCTATATTACGTTTACTTTGTAAAATACCGCATTGTTCTTGACTTCCGCGCATTCGCCTCTAGGTGGCGGTATGAAATCTATGCGCTCTGAATGCGCCAGCTGTCTCATCTTGTTGTGTCTAGCATCTTTGCTTCAACTCAGTGTCTCGCTTTTAATTACACTGACCTGACTTGCCTCGGTGGTGCGGGTAACGGGTGGGGGTGGACGAGAATGGGGATATTTAGGAGGACAAGTGTCTTCTTTGTCTATGCCTCTATAGGCCCATTGCGAATGACGTCACAGAGTGATTTTGTTTTGTACTTCCGACCCCTAAAATAGCGGGTGGATCAGCTGACGAGTGTAACTTCGAGATAATTATGTCTAAGCGGTTAAAATGCCTGCTGGTTGCATTGCAGTTGATTGTTATGACAGGGGTGGAAAGGATGGATCCAAGCTGGTCAGATTCCCTACCGTCCGTGTAAACAACGACATGAAGTGAAAGAATTGACCGAACGTCTCCCATGTGCGTGAACACATGTGTCATTGTTTACTGTAGTGGACCTTTTCTTAGCTCACCGCCGATTGGTTCGCGACGCCTGATGTGCTCGCAATGCAAATCAGCTAACGAATCAAAATCAGTGCTACCATCGCCATGGTTAAGTGTCGGTCCTGACAGCTAAAATGGCCGATATCCGCAATGGGCATATCTCCCTCTCTCAGTTCTCTTATATATTTTTTTTCTCGCCCCCTCACTATTTCCTCTCATCATATCACACCCTAATAGAACCCTCTTTGTTCTTATCTCTTTCTCTTTTGTCCCATCTTCCTGTCATTTGTTTCCTTTGCTCAGACCCAACCACTATCTTTTCCTCATTCCCGTGCACTTATCTTCTGTCTGTGACTCTCATCGAATATCTTACTTCACCTGGCCCTTCGACCTAAAACTCATTCTTGGGAAAAACAGTTCAAAGAAACTGATTTGTAGTTTCCTGCCTTCACCATGCATGGACAAATTGATTTACTAGTAATGCTACACTGTCAAGATTTCGTGGCACTGGGGATGAAATTTCACACTTTTGAATATTAATCTGACAGCAGCCTTAATAAATGACTAAAATATCAGAAAAATATAGATGAAACGGGTGTAAATGAAAAAACGAAATTCTAAAGTACATGTAGATGAAAAAAAAAAATGAAATGTAAAACGAACAGATCTCCTGCTTTTCGCAATTTTTCAGATGAAAAGAACAAATTTTCTGATTTAAGCTAGTTCTTGGAAAAAAAATGTGTTACCGAGTATCGACAGTATTTTATAGAGTTTTTCTGTAAAGTATAATGTAAACACGAGATTTGGTGGTGGGGCTGGGGTGGGGAGGGAGAGAAGTGATCCTTAAGCAATGAACAAACAAAAAAATTGTCTCAATACTTAGAAGAACATCACTTTCATGATCTATCTATCTATCTATCTATCTATCTATCTATCTATCTATCTATCTATCTATCTATCTATCTATCTATCTATCTATCTAGCTATCTATCTATCTATCTATCTAGCTATCTATCTATCTATCTATCTATCTATCTATCTATTTATCTATCTATCTATCTATCTATCTATCTATCTATCTATCTATCTATCTAGCTAGCTAGCTATCTATCTAGCTATCTATCTATCTATCTATCTATCTATCTAGCTATCTATCTATCTATCTAGCTAGCTATCTATCTATCTATCTATCTATCTATCTATCTATCTATCTATCTATCTATCTATCTATCTATCTATCTATCTGAGTGCCTATCTGCCTGTTCTATCTTTCTTTCTTCGTACATAATTATTATGTAACAACACCACAGATACCCAATGATACGGCAGGCAAAAAAGCTGGGCTGTATGTGAAAAGGATGTGTTTCTGTCCACGTCCCACTGTATGCGTGTTTCCGTCCTCTTTTGTCCTATCCTTCTGTTATATTCTGTCTGTGTGACCGTTATCGTGTCCACGTGCTATCTCCAAACTCAAACTCCAAACTGTCCTTAAATGTATCAATTTGTTGATACCCACTGGTTATGTAAGGCCAATCATTATTGTTACATATATTATTATTAGTAACTATTGTTGCTTTTTTGTGATTACTAGTATTATTATTATTACCTAAAAGTTATACTGTGCTATTGCACTAATATTGTAAATGTTACCACTTTTATTGTTATTACTATTAATAAAGGCATGCTGTATTAGCTTACATTAGATATAACATATTATCGTCATTCCCCTAACATAACTGTATAAGTCAGATTTTAGCAAAAATTCTCCTGACTTTTACATTCTTTCTGGGGCTAAGCCTGAACACTACCATGAACCAACTTAAATCCGTATTATTGAATCAAACAATAGACACTATGAGAAAAGTATTTCCCTCTGAGGAAACAGTTTCGTTCGCTTTTCTCAGACATTATGACATGTGTGCTCGGCCTTTTAAATTAGCCCTGTGGCGAATACATGCTGAATCTCAACGTTTAGGAATGTTCCCCAAACCTCCAGATCATCAACTTTAGAAAGTGCATTGGAAATGTGCCCAGTGTGAGAGGCATGTGCCAATGAAAACTGCCAGCACGGAGACAGAAAAACGTGTTAGAAAGGGGGTGGGAACTATTCAATGAACGAACTATCGAACTGTGTGTTCGCCGGGCCGCTGTTTTGCTCGTTGGTAGTGTGAAAGTCCATGAAGCCAGCGCAGGTAACTCTACTTGGACACAAGCTCGTTACTGATCGCTGGTTCATCTTTACGCTACGACGGTCTCTCTGAATATTTATTTTCGCTTTCCACTCGGTATCATTTCGGTCTTCCTCCCTCACCACGCGGTTCGCTCGACGGATAGCCCCCGCTGGCCACGTGACGACGCGTCTCGAGATCTGATTGGCCAGCGGAGGCCGATGTCACATGACAAGTCGTTGGCGAAACGCTTCAGCGAAAAACCGGGGCTCGTCCCCAAAATGAAAGCATAGCAAAACAAAAAGAAAACAAAACAAAAAAATGGTGGCTCTCTCCCATTTGCTACCGGTAATAAGTCTCTTTGTAACCAACTGTCGTGGGTGAAGTCACAGGCGATAGTGGTAGTTGTGGTGGTGGTGGTAGGGACGGAAAGGGACCAGCGGAGAAATTTCAGTGGTAAATAGACAAACGATAGAGAAGTCGTCGTCGGCCGTGTGGATAGCGGGGCTCGACTGTGCAATAGTGTTGTAGCGTTCAGAGCTGTCTATCAATACTGGCCATATTTTATGGTTATGATTATAGCTACAGTTTCTAAGGCGTGTGGACCGCTCTCTGTTTTAACCTGATTTTCAGTGGAGTTATTTAGCTAATTAGTGGACAATAAAAGCTGTGGATAAGACATTGTGTCGTAAGTGCTTGATTCTTGAGATTATTACAGAGACGCATTTATCTGTGGATCAAGGCTCCTTTAATTTAGTATAATCTATGCTGACCATTGAGAAGAAGAGAGCGAGAGAGAGGGGCTGGAACTCGTCAGGTCTCAGACGGGATGCTACGCTCACTGTGAGGAAGGAACGGCTGGACCAACAGAAAGCTCTGCTATCGTGAATGCTTTACGACTTTGTTCGGGGAGCTAATTCATTGGCCACAAATCACAGAGTTCTCCGCTCCTGCTTGTTCCAGTGATTATCTTTACGAGCATCGGAACATCACCGGCGTCATCTTCAACTTGTTGTTGGTGGTGCTGACCCGCGTCATCGCCCTCTTCACCGTCATCTTTATTGCTGTGACTACAACATAAAACGTATTTGTCGCTGACATAGTGTGTTGTGATATTCGATTTTCCACACAGCGATGTAATTAGCACATGTGTCACCATGAGTCGATGAACGTAAATCAGCTGTCGGCAATAAGTCAACTCGATTACTTATTCCCAGTTACAGGTGTGACGATGTCATCGATCCTTGATACTTACTTCGTTATTGTTCTTGATTAGAAAAACAGATCTTGTGTTAGTTCAGACTAGAATTATACTTTTAGTATTGTGCATCGGTCATTTTTGTGCAAACAACAGTTTTAAACTTCTGTCCTTTATGAAGCCTGCTTGTTAACATTGCAAATACCGATTTCAAATGATATCACGATAGATCACTCGTTTACATACTTATTAATATTTTTTTTTTACAAAATACAGAGCTACAAGTTCTCTGATTAAAAGCCAGATCTGTAGTCAAAAGTTTGTCAGTGTTTTATTTCAGCTAAAGCTAAGACACGGGTATTCTGTGTCTCGAGCTAAATACATATAGTTCATAATATAAATATTCTCATTTCTCATTTCTTTGAGAAATAATAAATCTGCACTGATAGTATTCAGAGACGCTGGAAAATTAGACAGAGAGAAACAATAATGTAAAAGCGGGTGAAAATGGTAGAGGAGAGCGTTTAAGGAAATTGAAAAAGCTATTGTTTGCTATATTAATCAACCTCTTTTTGTGAATTCACTCATACACGTAGTTTTGACGTGGCCACAGATGTTCTGGAGATGAAAATGAGTTCATACTACGCCAGCATCATGCCATCCACTGGTGAGATCTCCCCAGGACCGATGTCGGGGGGTGGGGCGGTCGCTCATCTGACCGGGGAGGAGAACGGTATGCTTGGCTTGGACACACCGGGTCTTTACTCTGACCATCAGACCAAGTATGACGGCATGTACATGTCAGGACCTTTAGGGGGACAAAACTCTGTCTCATCACATTCTGGTGTTATTTCATATGAAAACTGCTCTCCGAGTTATTCCCCGTCATACATTAGATACGGGTATGACCCAAGAGTAGAGAATCGAACCCCAACCGCTCAGGAAGTCAACGTGAATGTCAGCATTAAGCACCTCGACCATCATCCACGGCCACAACACCATGGGCATCAACCGCCAGTGGCCCATCATTCTCACCATCCCCAACCACAGCCTCTTCATCATCACCACCAACAGCCACACCATCATCCTCATCACCCCCACGACCAGCATCCGCCGCTTCAGCTCAACAACCACCCGCACCATGAGCCACTCCCAGACCATCACCCGCTGGCGGAACAACAACAACCTCAACATGTCCAGCACCATCACGAACAGCAGCAACCACAACAACAACAGCAGCAACAACAACAACAACAGAGCCACCCCCAGCAGTCCCAACACCAGCAACAAAATCAACAACCTCCACCTCCTATCACCTCTATGACGCCGCCTATGGCCCATCAGTTTCCCCCTTATCCTGGACACCACGTCAACTCCCAAGATCTCTACTATGAAAACAGAATGCTAGACTGCAAAGGCGTATCTCCTGATGTTTGTACACCCCCACATATGTCATCCTACTATTATCCACAACAATCAATGCCCGACCCAAGTATATCCCCCAATGGATATAATCCAGGAATGCCAAATCCGGCCTGTATGCCAGGAATGGGGTCACCAAATATGCCAGTTTATCCATGGATGCGACAAGCGAATGGAGGTAGGTTATCCATAAGTTATCCACATCCATTCAAAGAGATGAAATGAAATCCCACGAACCATGAATGAATAAATGAGAGAGCTCGATCTCAAATTTAGAAACCAATTATCTGATATTTTTGAAATAACTAAACTCGGTGTGAAATTAAAAGGGTCAGTGCCAGGGAAGGAGAGAGAGAGAGAGAGAGAGAGAGAGAGAGAGAGAGAGAGAGAGAGAAAACGAGAAACAAGAAAAGAGGGAGGAATGATAGAACCATTTATCCGATGAATAAATATGCAATTGTGAGTTCCTTTTAAATACAAACAAAAAAAAACTTGGCAGATTATGTAAAGATTATGTAATAAAATTTATATCATTAATGATTGAAATAAATAGTTAAATAAAATAAATAAATAATAAATAAACAGATAAATAAACGTATTAAAATAAATAAATAAATGAAGACTGCCACATAATTATGCATTTTTATGCCATTAGAACAAAATATTTCAGCCGAACTACAGTCCAGGAGCGAGTATCGTACAGTTTAGGTACACCGGCCATTTAATTATTTAAAATTCTGCTATTTATTACACTTGGCTTTTAAGCGTCAGAGTGGTTAGGATGATGATATAGAAGACGTGTATTAACTTTGATGATTGTACAGTAGCTATTGTAGAAGGGAAGGGAAAAGTGGACGGCAACGCTGTACTGTCTGTTTTCATCAAATAGATGTGAAGAAAAGGTATCATTATTTCTTAAGATAAAGAAAACGTCTTAAAGACGTTAAGTATAACAGATGTACAAGAAGAATGAAAAATAATAATATAATGTTTAGGGCAATAATAATAATACATGTATTACGATACGCCAATAATAATAATCATAGTTAAGTAATACTAAATAAAATAGCAGTAATATTGTAATAGCAATCATGATAATAATAACAATGGTACATAATAATGATAATAAATAAAAGGTAATAATAAATAAAATAATAATAATATTAGTTATTACGACGAGGCAATATTTATAATCATAATGATAATAAATATTAGCATTCATTAAAATAATGTGCGACAATCAGTTTGAATTAAAGTTAGAAAATTCTAAGGAACAGGAACAATCCGGTGGTAGAATGTTCTCTCTCTCTCTCTCTCTCTCTCTCTCTCTCTCTCTCTCTCTCTCTCTCTCTCTCTCTCTCTCTCTCTCTCTCTCTCTCTCTCTCTCTCTCTCTCTCTCTCTCTCTCTCTCTCTCTTTATCTCTCTCCCTCTCCCCCTCTCTCTCTTTCTGTTCTTTCTGTTTCAAAAGCATTCCCCTCACTGACTCGGCTAAGATTAAGATTGTCCTATGAACAGAAGTAAGAAGTAACCAACTGACTTTGATCTCTCACAAATATCTTTCTTGATCTTTTTTCTTATTCCGGGAGTCGCGAACGGACACTCCCCTGGTATGCCCGGTATGAAGATAGGCGCGGTTTGGATTGGAAAACAAAATATCGAGAAAGAAACAAGGGTTTTAGTTTACTGTCTGCAATTATATAAGTTCTAACCAGGGCCGGTTAAGCCTAAGCACTTAAAACATGTTGGTGTCCCCATTATATACTGTATATGTAACTCAAAATATAGCAAAAATTGCGTAGGGCAATTTTTTTCCTACATTTAAAAATAAAGAAAGAGAGCTTATGCCAGCCAATACTTTATTTTTTTTTTTAATGTATTGTGGCAGCTCCTTTTTGAGGACCCTGGTTCAGCTGCACCATTTGCAGTTTTGCACCAATTGGTCCATGGTAAATCCTGCAAATGAAAATTTTCTGTGGTGCCCCCATCCCTTCCTCTCATGCCCTAAGCACGTGTTTATTTTGCATAATGGTTAATCCAGACCCGATTCTAACTTAGCATCAGGTAACAGACAAAATTATAGCACAGGCGTATTGAATATCAGTGCCTGTAAAACTTTGTTTTGAAAAAAGAAATGGCCATAGTTTAGTATTTTTAACCATCTTTTAATTTCATAGTGTGGTAGTAAAGTTGTGTAGTTGTTTTTTTAAATTATTACTTTATATTTTCGGTGAATCAAATCTTTCCTTTTTCCCCTTACATTAATAGCTTGTCTCAATTTGTCTTCTTTTTTTGTGTGCAAATTTCCCATTTTTAAATGTATTCATTTATTTATTTATTTATTTCGCTAAACACTGGCAATAACCAGGAAACTCATGCCCAGTCTGAACTTCTGACAATTCTCAGTGTAGGCACAAGAAACTGTGTCGTAAGCTCGTGGTCTCGAATCTAGTTCCCCATCCTAACTTGTGAACCAACACAGGAAATCAGTGGTTCAAATTATGTTTAGAAATTATTTTGGCAAGATAACCCGATGTTAATATTGCCTTAGCAAATATTTCACTTTGAGTTATTCACTTTCATGTAGTGAATGTGATGTTGCACAAAATTTTAGAGCAACGATCTTTTGTCATAGTCTCAAACCGAGACAATTTGACTCCGATGATGCCGACACAGAGTATCTGTTTTGTTCCAATATAAAACATTAAAGAGTGGTAATGCAACCGTTACATTTAGATAGGATACAGTAATGAAATTCTAAGTTCTGGCCAGCCCTTCCTTCCAATATAGCGATTCGACCATCCAAATAATTGAATTCTCAGTGTAAATTAGAAGTTTATATAAAATCTAGAAGAGTGGAAACAGTCGCAAATTTGCAGAAACGAGGATGAAGCACTGGTTTTTACAAGCAGTTTGGATTAAAAGTAGATTTTAATTATTTAATTTTTTCTCTAAGGCGGTGAAATAGTACACATAGTAGTTAAATAAAACGAAAAAAAAAATGTCTACGCTACAGCATTTGATTAAAAAAAAATGGAATGAAAGAACATTTGGCGAATGAACAGATACATGCATGGACGAGCGAATAAAATAGATGAATACTGAATCAATGAACAAACGAGCGAATAATGGAAATGAAGACCTGAAAGAAAGATGGAAAGAAGGAATATTCCCGGTTTCCGATCACCCTGCGGAGTAACTACTAATCTATTCCGTGGACACCTCTGTAAAGTCCGGCAATGAACTGCCTCATTAATGTTACAGAGGAGTCCTCACTTGCTTACTCCGAGCTTGGCCACACAACAGAATAAGGGATATCAAATTTTAAAGAACTTGTTGAATACGTAGCAATCAAGGGAAACCATCCGTAGATCCAATGTTCTGTTGTTGAAGTGGTTGCACTTGTTGGGGGGGGGGGGGGGGGTTCTGCTGTTCTATTCTTTCTCTCTCTCATTCAACATCTATCTATCTATCTATCTATCTATCTATCTATCTATCTATCTATCTATCTATCTATCTATCTATCTATCTATCTATCTGTCTATCTATCTATCTATCTATCTATCTGTCTATCTATCTATCTATCTATCTATCTATCTATCTATCTATGTCTCTGTCTGTCTGTCTGTCTCTGTCTATCAGAATGAGAGTCTTCGACTAAGCTTGATTTACTTCTAAGTGAAGCTAAAATTACATTCTCAAAGACAATTGTGGCTTCTAGTGTTTTGCTATTGTTCTGGATCTCATTTCTTCTTGATAGAGATTGTAGTGCGATATGGTTTCTTTTGTGTGGCTATAGTAATGTGTCGCTAATGATAATGATTACATTATCTTTTTTTGAAATGCCACAGTGGCGATAAGTTCTCAGTGTCACAATTCCCTTATTTAAATGTTGACAGCAGCCGGGTATTTTACTATAATAATATTATTGAAGGGAGTGGGGGTGAAATTTTCTCTATCTTTAAGGAAGTAAACCCGTTGATGCTTTTTTGTCATTGTTCGTACTGCAGCACTAAATCCACTTTGAATTTCTTTTATTGTGCTGATATTTATTTATTTATTTATTTATTTATCTATTCATTTAGTTCAAATTTGTTACTTCTTCGTTTCTTCGGGTTCTATTAATTGATTGATTGACTGATTGAATAATTGATCGATCAATCGGTTGACTGATTGATTGTTTGATTGATTGATTGATTATAACTATCTGCGTATAACTTGCTATGTATAAATATATAAAACTTGACCGACCCTACACTCCCACCTCTTCACTTATTCGAGCCACACTCCTTGTGGGGATTTCTTTGGGGCTGATGTGATGCCTTTTGAACATTTCCTCCATAATTAATGGTTGATCGGGAAGCTGTTGTTGTTGCTTTTTGTTTGATTCACAATTTTCAAACCCAGCGTTTGCTTTACCACCCGCCACTGATCTCTACCTGACTAAAATTGTGCCTTATAGGCAGAGCCTGACTCGAACGATATTTAATACAGGTCAGCCATTATAATTATTTCATACATTAATGACTCTCGGTGAAAACCCAAATAAGTCTATCTTTCATTCATTCCTTCTGTTTCCTGTCCTTCGTCCCTCGTCGTTTGAAAGTTCCTTGGCCAAAGGCGAAATGACTTGCATGTCAATATTATTGGCAACAACAACAACAACAAAGTACAAAACAAAACAAGACAAAAACAGAACGGAAACGGGTCCACTGTTCTGTGTTCATTTGAACAGAAGTGTCGGCGCTCACTGTGTGTTGCAACATAAGTTCACCCGCGACTCAGAGGTCTTTGGTTTTTGCCGTTCGTAGAAACGGGACATTTATTGGTTTCATTAAGATTTAACTACGTTGCTAACATAATAATGTATTTTCCTTTACCCGTGTGATTTTTAGTAGATTATTTTCTTGAGATTTATTTACAATTGTTTTCTTAACTAGTGCTTTACTTATTTATTCGTTTAATTAGCTCTGTATATAATTTTCATATTATCTTTTTATAGATTTATAATTCCCTGAATCGAAAATAAAATAATACAAAACGCCCGTTTTTTATCCTTTAAATTAAGGTCGTGTTCACGTAGGAGGCATTTTCAATGAAATAAACTAAGATTATTTTTTTATTACTGTGATTTAGTTTATAGGGTATTTCCCACAATTTGCACAGTTATTTAACAGTTCACTGCATTTCATAATCGCTTCGGTAGAAGATTTTTGTAACCCGATCGGTTCTGCCTGCGGAGTTGTCCACTCAACTGCAACAATGATTCAATTCTCATTTCATTCACTTTGCGACACCCGACCTTTCATAAATCTGATAATTTACGCGATTTTCTCACCCCGATATCACACTAAGGAAAATCTTATTAAGACATTCTTATCAAGCACGGAATTTACTAGAAAAAAAAAATCTGAACGTGACATTACTGTAGTTTTTTTTTAATCGCTCTACCCAGATCTCACACATCTTTTCATTAATTTGTTTCCATTTTCATTCATGCCGTGATTTCTTGTGTGTAAGATTCCCCAAAAGAACGGAATATGACCAAGTAAATTTCTCGTACAAATCAATTCTCATTCTAGAAATTTGTTGGTGAATATTTCAATAAAGTGATTTACGCCATTCTCATCTTTCAGAATAAAATCCAACAGCTCCCAAATATTTTTGGCATTTTTTTTTCTTTTTAATTATCCCAGTACATGTATTACATTTTCAAATTCTGTATATACATCTTTCTTGTTGTGTTTTGAATTGGCCGTTAGGCCTACAATAAACTTGAACTTGAGTATTAATTTGAGCACGGAGATACAAGGTAAACCTTCTCTCCGCTGGTCATGCCAGTATTTCTTCTTTTAGTTTACAGGTATCATACAAGTAGGCCTACTGACCTAATAATGAGGTCAGAACTTTTATATATACAGAATACCTGCAAAATTTTATTCTTAGCACAAAAATGGTTAAACCATTTTTTTTTAAAATAATAATTTTATCAGCTTGCAATGTTTTTTTTTCATTTTCGTTTGTTCTCTGGGGGCGGGGGAGGGGGGGGGGCTTAATTTGTCAACAGGCAATATTGAAACGAGATCTAATGAAACATTCAATTCAAAAAACAAAACCTAAAAAATCACAAATGTTTTGATGTCCCTCTGGAACAAGATGTTCCATGTGAAACGTAACCAAACAAGGGTACACAAATTCCTGGGCTCTCAACGCTCCAGATAGTCGGAAAATCCACATTAAATCACTTGCGGAGGCTTCATGTCGCCCTGACCTCTTCACCCTCGCCAGTATTATCATCAAGCTCGTAAATATCTTGGACCCTCTCTGCTGGTCATTCTCTCGTTATCTTCTCAATCCCTACCGCTTCCCCTGTGTGTTTGTGTGTGCAAGTGTGTGTGTCTGTCTCTCACTCCGTCACCCATTCTCTCTCCATCTCTCTCTTTGTCTGTCTGCCTATCTGTCTGTCTATTTTTCCCACTTTCTCTTTTTCGCTCTCTCTCTCTCTCTATCTCATTCTTTCTCTCGCTCGCCCTCCCTCCCTTTCTTACTCTCCCCTTTCTCTCCGCCGTCTCTGTCTCTGTCTCTCTCTCTCTCTCTCTCTCTCTCTCTCTCTCTCTCTCTCTCTCCCTCCCTCCCTCCCTCCCTCCCTCCCTCCCTCCCTCTTTCTCTCTCTCTCTCTCTCTCTCTCTCTCTCTCTCTCTCTCTCTCTCTGTCTCTCTCTCTCTCTCTCTCTCTCTCTCTCTCTCTCTCTCTCTCTCTCTCTCTCTCTCTCTCTCACTCTCTGTCTCCAAACGCAAATATTACATAAATGAGTTAGCAAACTTTGCCTTTGTTAATTCATTTTTCGGTTTAAATGAACAGTAAAACTGAACTAGCTTGAGTGTGGTTTAATTAGAGCCAAATGTTGTCCGATAATAAAGATAAAATAATTACAGTAATAACTTTTTTATGTCAAAGTCAGTTGTGTTTAGTTTGCCAAGTGGTAATCTCCTCAGTTATATTGCATTTCTTATCATCGTGATCGTTATTTATTTATTTATTTATTTATTTATTTATTTATTTATTTATTTATTTATTTATTATATACTTATTTGTCAACTCATTTGTTGGTCTAAGTAGTTATTTATTTATTATATAAATGCGTCAGTATATCTGTCAATAATTTATTTATTTTTATTGTTCATTTATCTAGTTATCTAGGCTATTTACTTACTTGCTTATTTGTCTGTATATATGTTTGCTTGTTTGTTATCGAGAATTTTAGTTAAGTCAATATTATTATCAATATCATTTCAACGTGAAGAATCAACTGGCTTAATCTCTATGTGATCAAAATTGTGGATGGTTTCAGATAGTCCAGACCTAGGCGTTCAGAAGTAATTGGATCGCCTAGGACCAGGATAACAGAAAAGCGGAGAGGCAAACGACCTTCTTCATTCATGCCCGTGCGTCGTGTGTGTAGTAGCTACACAGTATAAGCAACAAACTGTCTCTAAAGAGCACGAGAGATGGAAGAAAGGGAACGGGTGTTTGTTGTGGGTGGAGGGGTGGGGGTGATGTTAAGAGAAACGTCTTGTATTCATCTGAAGGACAAACTCTGTCAAACCCCCTGTAGATCTAAGACCGACAGCTTGACTTTGATTTGAGGTCTTTATTTTAGGAGGTTCGCTGCCCTTGGCATTTACACCTCACTTTACTTGTTTTATTATTTCTTGTTCTGGCGGGGGGGGGGGGGGGGAGATGATATGGATAAATTTTTAATCTATTAGTTTCGGCCTGCTCTTTACGATTTCCAACTGCCAAGGTATCTTTAACGTGCGCAACGTGCACACGGGCCCTCCGAATTTTTTCGTCCTTATCCGAGAAGACTAGGTACTCGATCCTACCCCCCAATAGGACCAGGGACTTGAAAATATGAGAAAAAACCAATTTCCAAGAACTACTCGATCCTACCCCCCAATAGGACCAGGGACTTGAAAATATGAGAAAAATCCACTTTCCAACATGCCTGCACTGCCCGGGTTTAGAACCCGGGACCCTCGGCATGAGAGGCGAGCACCTTGCCTCTAGACCACCTTGTCCCCTTGACAGCTTGACTTTTAAACATCTGCACTGTGTAATACACGCCAGAAATATGGGAGTATTATGCACATATACATCCCTCATCACAGCGCAGTTTCAAAAGCCCTCAATTCTGATCTAATCAAGCGTAATGACGCCGCGAGTTCTTGCAGTTTTGCCGAGTCAACATACAAGAATATTTAATAGGAAAGCTTTTGCCGTTTTGTTGGTTGGGTAAACCTCACACTGGTCCGTCTCATTCACTGAAATTTCCCTATTTTCTTGAAGCAGTCATGCTAAAGAGGCTTGGGAATATTTGCCACTTCTCCACCTCTGCATTTTCTCTTCTAATAGGATGTTTAGCATATTTATGAAACTACACTGCCCTGGTAAGGAAAAAGACCGCTTCTTGCCAATCTTAGTAAAATCTATTTTTTTTTAATATTATTTCACAAAATAAAATTAATGTGCTCTGTTCATTTATAATTTTGTACCACCAATAGTTCCTTTCGCTCAATTCAAAATGGAACTTGGACAAGGAATACGGCAGAGCCCAATGCCAATATTTTGCGTGTGTTGTTGTAGTTGTTGATTTTGCACCTTCTGTAGTAATCTTATTTTTGGCTTGTACAGAATTTGTCTACGAAAAGACGGTACAGTTAACGAAGGTACGTTCACTTTTATGACCGCAGAGATTTTTACGCACCCCCTTTCATCCACTAGAAGATGATTTACGGGCAAAAAAAAAGTTATTGAATTTTATGTATATTATTTTGTAGATCTGCCAGTCAACAGTAAAGACAGCTTTCCAACTGAAAGATGTAAAAAAGAAATCCTATATACAAAATAATTATATTTGGGTGATCGGGTCTTTAAAAAAAATTAATAAAAAAAAAACAAAACAGTTTTATGCTTACAAAACCATGCTGGAAGATTAATGTTAAGGAAGCAGTGGGAGATAGGAAAAGATATCCGATTAAACAATATTTTTTTTACGGTATACTGTCATCACTTTGCGTTTCTTTGTGTAGTGTTGAAAATCACCATGGTAAATCAACATCTTTTCTTCGTGTCTTAAATGTGCCTTCGATCTCATTGCTGCATGTTTAATTACATTGATCTTTTTGCCTTGGATGTTCTATCTTTTCATTTTCTATTTTTTGCTGAATATTCAACTTTGTTAGTAGTTTTTATCTTTTGTTTGACGCTCTCAATTCTTATTTTCTATGTTTGTTGGCTCTTCGTCTCATGTTCTATTTTGCGCGATCTTCTATCTTCTCATCTTCTGTCTTTTCCTTGATGTTCACTCGACTTGGTTCCAGATCTCCGTGTTTTGTTGTTGTTGTTGTTGTTGTTGCTGTTGTTGTTGTTGTTGTTGTTGTTGTTGTTTTTTTTTGGGGGGGGGGGGGGTCCGAAATTTTAGACTAGATCCATATCATTCTTGCTGTATACCTATCTTCTTCTCTCATGATTGTATATTTACTCTTGTTAAAAACAACAACAACAACAACAAAAATGATTAAAAAAATTATAATCCGAATTGGAATTGAGTAATGTAGCACCTAGCGGATATCTCGGTGAAAAATAAATTCCGTAAAATGACATTCTTTTGTCTGTAATTGTCTAGTTTAACCCAGCATTTCCGACTTAAAAATATTTGCTAGAATAACAGCTTAAGTTAGAAATAATTCTTAATATTTAATGTGTAGTTTCAGGAGGAAATATCAATTTTCATCATCAGAATAAGACTATCTTTGTGCCAGCGCTGAAAATCACTAAATGGTGTAAAGCACTCGGAACTGAAACCTGTATTTATTTATTTATTTATATGTGTTGATTTGATTAGTTGTGTCTATTTGTCGAATTTTTCTATTTAATCGTTTTATTTACTTATTCGTTTCTTTGTTCAATATTTGAAAATAATTTACTTATTTCATCAAATCTTTCTGCTGCATAGTTTGTAGCAGATGATATTCTGCATTGCCGTGTTGGACATTTACCAGACAGTTTTGTTTTGATTTGTTTGGTTTTTCCCACACGCTTTTTTTTTTGAATTATCAAAAATGTTCATACAAAACAACTGACTGAAAGTGTGAGAAAAGAAAAGAAAGAAAAAAATGAAAGCAAACAATCAGCAAGCCTCACAAAAATAAAGGGGTAGATGAATAGATTAATAGATAATTAAATAATTAAATAAGTGAATACATGAACAAACAAAAACTTGACTTTGAAAAGTGACCAAGACAGGACTAAGATGAGGGTGCGGAGGTACAAATTATGCAAAGAGTTTTAAGAGTTTTAGCATTTTTTAAATCGGGTTTTTGCTTTCTTTTTGAAGCAATCTAAAACTTCATGATAAATAAAGAAATTACAATATATGAGATTTTCAAACAATCCCAGAGTGGGCAGGCGGGGAAAGTTAAAACAAATACTATCAAAGAAACGGGGAAGAGAGAAAGTAAATACGTGACTGGCTTTTTCTTTTCTTTCTGCAGCTGATCATTTTTTTTCTTTACATAATAATCATTAATATTTGACTTGGTTAATTCTTATCGGACATAGGCGTGCTTATTAGTCCAGGTCCGCCCGTTCTTCAACTACGTGGATCAAATCTTGCCGATTATCTGAACTCGTAATTCAGTTTCCCAGCCACACACCTACAGAACATCAACATTTGGCGCGAAAAGATCTTTTTTTACATTTTTTAAATCCACAATTAGCGATTAATGAACACACACGATAGAAATGGTTGTGGGATCTGTACACGATTTGATGCAATTTGTAATTAGCGCAACAATCCAGATCTAGATAAAAATTGAATTAATTTCAACGAACGATCCTTGACGGTCGCTGACATTTTTTTTTTTCCAGCTCGGTGCTCGTTCATGTTTATCAAAAAGTTAGATGATTCCCTCTGAAATTTCTAGAGCCTGGATCTCAAATAAAAATGTTCTCCCAGTATGTATATCTTACATCAGGGGATAGCAACTAAGAAGAGGCATATTTGAGATTTTCAATAGAATTCAAATTAACAGTGAGCCACAACACGCATGAAAATCTACACCAATCATGTTTTTCTCATTTCAAGATTGTATTTATGGGTAAGTCAGAAAGTGAAAGAGCCTCAGATGAAAGCTAAAGAGCCGCTGGTTGCTGACCTCCGTCCTACCTTAAACCTTATAAAGTTAGTTACGACAGATTTTTATTTCTTTATTGATCAAATTCATAGTAATGTTTGAACAGCTCCGATTTAAAAACAAGAGAAAACAAAATTAACTACTGGTAGTAGAGAATTCGGCATATTTTAACGATTTATTTTCAACACCGGCAATGGCCAAAGTTTGACATTAACATTCTAGCTGGACAAAGTTTCACGTTCTGTCCTTTTATAAATCCGCGCCTTGCAATTCTGTTGTAGTTTTATCCTTTTTTTATTTTTTTAAACAATGGCTCTTGGCGTCATGCGGCCAAACTTGTTTTGTTGTTGTTGTTGTTTTTTTTGCTGGCACAGTGGATTTTTTTCTTTTTAAGTAACTGAGACTGGGGCTTGTGTTAGGGTTAGAATTAGGTTCAGTTAATAGACCATCCATTTTTTTTCTTTGCCGACGCGGCCACAATAATTTTTTCGGAAATTTGCCATCGGTTTTTAACAGAAATCCTGTTAGGTACATGGCTCAAACAGCTTCTTCGTTTCCTGCCGGAAATAATAATAATAATAATAATAATAATAGATAGAATTTCTATAGCGCACTTCTAATAAAATTATTACTCAATGCGCTGTACATTGCATCAATAATTCATGCATACACTTTCCAAATCTCATACTAAAACACGCACTCTCATCCATACAAACTTTCAGTTTCACACACATAGACGCTCTTAGTCATATAACACTAGCTTATATAATCAATAATAAGGAAATGAGCCCTGTCATTGGTCTGAAGGCAAAGCGACGGACAGTCTCGTATGTATTCATTCGCGGAGTCTCCCACGTACTCATTTCGTCACCCCATATTTTGGTACATTGAAATAGCAACTGGCTTTCCGCTTAATTTCACTGAGAAAAAGGAAAACCTTGAAACACAATTATCTTACCAGTAACACAAAGGAAAAAATTAATCCTTCAAACATGATAAAAATTAATGGGATTAAAAATGGGAACATGGGGTGGGATTAAGGTATTTATAAATTTTAAAGAGCTTTCTTTCTCAATTTTAAGATTTGATGCCTCTGCAGTTTGCATTTTAACAACCGATCTTTGTCCCAAAATTTTCACCTCATAAGACTGAAAAAGCCGGCGGTTTAATTTTTTTAAAACTGGCAACTTTAATTGAATCGAACTATTTTGCTGCGAATCGTGGAATACCCAGACTTCACTGTACGGGGTGGGCCAAAACTTACTTGTCATAATATCGTTTTATTAAATTAGTGACAGTTCAATTAAATAAAGTGTGCACCAACTATAATTCAACTAAATTAAGTGTATATCAACTATAGTTCAGCTAAATAAAGGGTGCCATCAACTATAGTTCGATTAAAGAGAGGGTACACCAACTATAGTTCAAATGAATATTTCAGCTAAATGACAGGTACGTTAGGTAAATGAAAACACACACACACACACACGAACACACACACACACACACATACACACTCACACATACAAATTACAGCGCAAGTCCATATCTATGCAAGCTGAAATATAACTATGTTTTATTTGTAACATGACCGTGTTGATCAAATAACAGAATGATAAAGTAACTTTTAGCCTACCCTGCAATTCATCACTGCAGTTTCTGCATACATTTTTGACATCAGTGCATTGTTAATGGAGTAGCAACTGTTGGTACATAGACCTGGCTGCCTTACAATACAGTGTTTAATTACAGACAATTTGGAGGGGGGGGGGGTTGACCCCGGGGGGGGGAGGGGAGATTGACCCCTTGATAAAAGGCTAAATCAGCGGTCCTTGTCCAAGGACACTACACATAGTCGATCATAACTGGATCATAGCCTGCTAGAGGTAATTATGCCTCTGACTGCGGATGAAATCATTGCCGTGGGAAAGTTTATGATACAAACAGTTACACCCGTTCATAAATAAGTAGGTACATAAATAAATAGATCTGAATAAACAAATAAATAAACAGAAAATACAGGAGTCACCTGTGGGTTTGTTTTGTTGTGTCTTGTTTTTCTTTGCGTTTTTTTTTTTTTTAGAGGTCTTGTCCACAGTATCCACCCCGCCCGTCTATTTTAAGGGAAAATGACCTGTTAAGAAATAAAACACTCTTTGCTTCTGTAGACTTGTCCACAGTATCCACCCCGCCCGTCTATTTTAAGGGAAAATGACCTGTTAAGAAATAAAACACTCTTTGCTTCTGTAGACTTGTCCACAGTATCCGTCCCGCTCCGCTCCTCCCCGCTATAACGGCAAAGAGTGTTTTACTTTTTCACACGATATTTGCCATATATAATAAAGCGGACGGGAGCGGATGCCGCGGACAAAGCCACTTAGTCTCCTAACAACAAATAGAATGAGCTTCTCCTTAGCAATCTATGGCTTTTTGAAGTGGGCTCCTGAATTTGGCCCAATAGCAGAAAGTTACCGTCCAATTCATTGCGTAGACAAGACAAGAGAAGTAAATTAAAAATCTAGAATTTAAAAAAAAAAAAAAATCACGTTGAATGACTTCAGGAGATGCTGTGGTATAATAATGACTTAAGTTGGGTTTTCATGTGTACGGAAACGGAAGCGGCAACAGAAACGTCAAAAACCCTACACGTAGTGAAATAGAACGAATATTTCCATTTGTAGGGAACCGCCGTTTCCGTACACATGGAAATACTCTTTCTTTTCAGTACTTGATGAAATTTTGACGTTTCCGAAGGCTTTTTCGTTTGAAAACGTGTGAAAACCCAGCTTGAGTGGTCTTTCTTTCACAGTCACAGTTTTACTATCATCAATAGCGATACTCAAAAGGAAGTGAAATTAGGTGTGAAAGGTGACAAAGGTATGCTCTTTTAGAGCTGACTACATTCATAATAGATTTATGGGCAGTTTGTCTTACAAAACAAGGAAAAAACCTTCTGAATTAATTAAATACGCTAGATCGTTTGCCAAAATAATACATTAGTGATAATCAAAATAATGATGACAAAAAAACAAATCATTTTACTGAGCCCAAGAGCCGTTTCATGGTGTTGACAACGGAAACAAAGTCTGGGGTAAAAAAAAAAAGACAAAAAAAACAAAAAGAAACCAAAAAAATTAGCAAATTATCTTGTATTGTCTTTGCCCGCATGCAAGTGAGAACTACCCGACCGTAACAATGGCGTTGGACGGGGACAAGGGAAAAAATCAGAACGGCCAACTTTAGAAAAAAAAAAAAAAAAGCCGATTTTTATAACAACTGCCACTTTTATGAACAAGGCCACAACATGCAATTTTTTTTTCTTTCTTTCTCTCTCTCTCTTTCTCTCTCCTTACTTCCTTTTGCCCTTAATTTAGTTGCGGATTATGATGTTTGTCAACCCTAGAAATCCCGAGAATGTAGTTTGTAGCTGATTCAAGACACGGTGAAACTGGAGTTTCGAGGGTAGGGTTAAGTCTGATCACCATCCACAATTTAAAGCCTAATTAGACGGTAGAGATAGGGTTTTGCTTATGATTGAATGACAGTGATTGTAACATTGTATGCGAGTCGCAGTGGCGGACCAACATTTCTGGGACCCTGAAGCTTGAACTGTTGTGGGGGCCCTTCGCTACCAGCAACAATAGGGTAATATCCAAAATTCACTCATTACAAAAAGTATCTTCAGGGTCCCTCAAGGTCTAGAGGCCCTTAAGCTTAAGCTTCAGTTTCATAGTAGATCCGCCACTGGCGAGACACTTGATCGTCAGTACGTCATGACATCCTAGCTGTGCCAAGAAATATCTGCCAACTCTTCAAAATCATGGCTTTTCAAAAGTCTCATAGTCGCATTGAACGCGGTCTCTGCAATAAGGTCCACAAAGGCGATCTGATCTTTCGGTTTCCTTACTTTTTCTCCCTATGCTTGGATTAGACATGGGAACGTCGGTTTGTAATCTTACCAAATCTACTAGACACGATCGTATCTAGTTTCTCTGGTATTTCGAAGGCAGAAACAATCGGATGTAATATATGATACAATAAATTATGTATTACATATAGACTATTTAACTGTGCATCTTACAGCCCTATACACGCGTAATGGGTTCACCCTAGGTTTATTCATTGTATTTATTAATAAAATTCATTCACTTATTCAATCATTCAATCAATCATTCATTCATTCATTCATTCATTCATTCATTCATTCATTCATTCATTCATTCATTCATTCAGTCAGTCAGTCAGTCAGTCAGTCAGTCGGTCAATCATTCGTTAATTAATTAACTAATTAGTTTATTTATTTATTTATTTATTTATTTATTTATTTATTTATTTATTTATGAAGTCGCTCAGTTAGTTAGTTGGCTTCCATTGCTTTGTTTGTTAAAAGGTGTGGTTTTCAATTCTGCACTTCTATAACTGAAATGTGACAACATTTCGCACAACAGAAATTTCCGGAAGGGCAGGAATTCAGACAATTATCTGTTCAGAGATACTACATTTTCGAAGTGAAGGTAGGGGGTAGTATCTCTAATTCAAAATTCAGAGGCCATGTCACTGCGATTATTTTGGAGATTAATGCACTTTGGATGTGAACATCTCTCAAAGGAGAAACTTCTCGAAATGCAGAATTTAAGACTGTATTGAGATAATGCATTTTCAAAGTGAACAAATTATACTTTCTGCATGTCAAAATGGAGAGACTGACACACCGAGATTAGTTTGGGGATAATGCAGTTTGGAAGTGAACACCTGATAACACTCCCTGCAAACGCAGAAATTGAAACTGTAAAGAGATAATGCCTATGTCAAAATGGAAAAATCTCCCTTTCAAAATGCAGAAATTAAGACGCTGAGATTAGTTTGGAGAAAAATGCAGTTTGAAAGTGAGCAGGCAATAACATCTCTCAAAGTAGAAATTCCTCCGAGTGCAGAAAATGCAGCCTTTTAGAGATAAAGCATTTTCGAAGTGAGCACGTGCAGAGACTGATAAACTGGGATTAGTTTTGACATAATGCAGTTTGGTAGTGAGCATTTTGATAACATCTGCCATACGATAGCCACTCGCAGCAGCTGACATGTTTGCATTAAAACAACAACAAAAAATATAAAAAAACCAGAACAGGACATCGATGATGCGTGACGTAACAACTGTTTTAAGATCATTTATGTTGACAGCAAGTGCACACAGTGAGTGAATACAGGCAGTGGCGGACCTACATTTTTTGGGACCATGAAGCTTGAACTATTATAGGGCCCCCATTCATCCAGCAACAATTATAGGGCAACATCCAAAATTCACTCATTTAAAAAAAAAAAAAGTTAACTCAGGGCCCCTACGGGATTTGAGGCCCCGAAGCTTAAGCTTCATTAGTTTCGTAGTTGATCCGCCACTGAAAGTAGGAAATCACACGGAGATTATAGACCTGATTGTCTATACTACCATAATAAATTAGTAGGAAAGAAAGAAAAACACTGTGCCAATTTCATGGCGCTATATTACAAAAGAAAAATAATGTTGACTAGAAAATCCACATCGACTACTGCACCTATCGAAGCACTTTCATAATGGAACTCTATCTCTAGTTTATGAAGTATTTACCCACATTTGTTAACTGTCGTACGGATTTTTTATTTTTTAAATCTTCTATAATGTTACACATTTGAAGATGGTCAGCAGATCAAAAGCTTGATTTATCTTTGCTTTCCCTATGCGCTTTATTGCATTTATCGTTTCTGTGTTCTGCATTACGTGAGGGCTTTGCTACGTACAACCTGTTGCTTTTTTGCCTCATTTTGTCTTTCTAATTTATGAACAACTACACCAATTCCAATTCGGTTTCCAGTGGCGCCTATAAGTACATTGGGGTCCATTTCACTGGAAAGGTTTTTAAGTTACCTAACTGTGAGTACCATGGCAACAAGGGAAGGTAACTTCCCAAATTCGGATGAAATAATATTATTATGATGAGCACGACGTATAGTAAGTATGTCAAAGGGTGGTGAGAGAGAGAGAGAGAGGGGAGGAGGAAGGCGAGAAAGAAAGAGGGACAGAGAGGGGGGGGGGAGAGAGAACGTGAGAGAGAGACAGATAAACAGACTGTTTGGGTGGTGGAAAGATGGATTGTTCATGAGAGTTTGGACGAAGGATGGGTAGATGATTGGGCAGCTAGATAAAACTACTACACTCGTACAGACAACACTTTCAAATTCCATGCAACGAAAGAGTAAGCTGCCTCCCAAAGTCAAATCGAGGCCTTTGGAGTCTATAGCTTACATCAGAGAGCCGCTAATCTCTTATCTAGACTGAATATTGAATTTCACTCTGCAACTATTATTTTAGTGGAATTTAAGACAACTGAATTTAAAACCAAAAAAAAAAGCAAATAATGGAAAAAAATGGGGGGGGGGGGCTGAAAAAAGGATGGGGGAGGGTAGGAGATGTATACACTGACACAGCTTGCCAACAGCTCAACCATAGTAAACATCTATACAGTAAACTTACAGCTGTTGTTGACTTTATGTTCCACTTCCATTGACGATGTTCAGTTGTTGTGACAAAACTTTTACTGACAAGTCCACGGATTTGCAGTTGTTCAGCGTTAATCCTTTAGGAAAGTATCGGTACTCGGGAGATTTATCACTGATAAATCCTGGAATTTTTCACGGTGTACATGTATTTATTTTTTTTTAATCCGCATATCCAGCACAAGAGACAAGAATAATCTATTCAGTCCACATGATTTCACAAAGGAATATGACCTCCACTTTCTCCAGATGTCAAACATTTGAGAAAAGGAAACACGAAACGAAGTACTGTTAGAGACAGTTTAATTGTATTAATAGTGTACACTACGTAGGCATTTGAATATTTTCTGATGAAACGTTGTGCAGCTACAGATCACAACATGTGCATGTATTTTTCATTGAAATATTCAAAGCCAAACAAAACTATCCAATCATTTCCCTGGGCTTTAAGGGCGGAAACATATACTGCTATATCTGGAGTAGGTCCATAAAATAAATGTGTTCAGCGAAAAGGCTCCGAAACTACTCATCCAAGAATATATGAAAATTGGTTGATAAAATGTAAGTTATCTTGCCGGTTTACGTTGGCCTATTAATTACGAGAAGACACAGAGCCGTTACATTTTCATACTTTTACGATTTCGTCAATTTGAATCGGCGAAATAAGGCCCTTCGATCCCCCACTTTAAGGAAGAATTAAAAACGTGGATTTCGTTGTTGAACTTCCATTTGTTTGTTGTTGTTGTTGTTGTTTTCATTCGTGGATTGGATACTTTGTACAAATAAAGGCACGGCTTTCTTTAATTGCCATAAATACTCAATGAGTAATTTGAAAATCAGCTATCTATTTGAAAAAGAAAAAAATAAGAAATGAATACGTTAGAAGCAGAAGATTGTTTCTGTATCTCGTCTTTAACACAATGATGGGTCGATCACCTGTTAATGATGAGGTCCGAGTTATAATGCCCAACGAACTGTTAAGGTGATTAAAATGGTAAATAAAGCAGAGAAAACCCAGTTGAGTGTCATTGACAGTGAAGGATTTCCTGAAATGTTCTACGGCACTCTGGACTATGTTCACACAAGACATAATATTAGGATTGTGGTATAGAACGTGAATTCCAGAGAGATCCTTAGGATATCCCTAGCATGCTCTAAAGACACAAGCATGACACAGACGCTGTGAAGACACACGGAGATAATCATGTCTCAGGGACCACTATAGACACTATAGTGAAGACACACACAGATATTCCTGTCTCACTGGCCAGAAACACTGTAGTTGGAGACACACGGGAAGTACTCCTGTCTCAAGAACTAGGTCCAAGACTAACAACACAACAGAAGGTAGGCAAAGCTTTGACTGGGGTCTCGGGGCAGACATCGCTTTTAAAAGCAGCCCAATGTCCGTGCAAATAGTTATTGTTATTGTCAAGGGCTAGATTAATGAGGACAGTAAATGTTGCAATAATGATGTCGAATGCTAATAGATGTGCCAGTGTCTTTTTAGCCTTCACGGCTTTACTTAATTCCAACGATTCGCAAATTGCGATTGATAATGGTTATAGCTACAGCGACTAGCGCCTGATGGGCTATTATATGGGCAGGAACGACTATAAAAATACATTACACCAGATATTTGGTTTCCAGCACTGGGGGCCCGACCTAAACTCAGTGTTAGATTTATGTACATTTAGAGTAATTTATCCCACCCCTTCTCCCTCTTTGCGCTTGTCTTAATGTCCATTAGCTACCAGCTTGGTAGCCTTTTCATTGTTTTGCCATCACCACGACCAATGTTATCAAACTTGAGGTCTGCATAATGGACGCGGGTTTTGCTCACTGCCTTGGCGTCTTATTATGTTTATCGTCCTTAACCCGGTTGTTGCAATTACCGTTATTGTCAGTAGACGGTCTTAGTGATTAGCACGACAGACCAAGACGCCAATAAAGAGGTGCTATCTCTCTTCATCACAAGACAAGGAATGTCTTATTAAGACGGATGGTGAAGAGCCACAGGTCGCAGGGGGGGGGGGGGTGTGAGCACAGTTTCTCTAGAAATTCTGCAATGTGGGATCCAGCTGTTTAATGGGACTTTTACACCGATGGCATTTCTCTTCCATTTAGTCGGGAACTCTTCGAAGTTGAATAAAAGACAAAGGCAGGCTCCTAATTAACTTTGAACGCCTCCTGAAGTCAATTATACCCCCATCCTAACAGGATTTGGGTGACTGATAGAAGGATTTCTTGTTGTTACTATTTTTTCCAAACTGGCAAACCATGTGCATACGTACGTGCAATACATAGAGGTCTCATTATCCATTGAAATAAAGGTTTGTTTTATCATTGGATTGCAATTATTACATTGTCCATTTGAGTTTAGGTTTAACTGCGCGACGGCACGATAACGGCCACTTTGCGCTTTTCACAGTTTCTTCGTTATCTCACTCTGCACTGGCTTTCAGCCCTCAGATGCCAATAGGTAAGATCAAATAAAAGTGAAGTTAAAAATCTAACCTGAAAAGGCCCGTCCTGTAAGGTATGTCTGAATGGATCATGTAAATTAAATTTTAAAAATCTATTAAATCAACTTGTTTAGTTTGCCTTCCTTCACAAATAACAAGCTGCACTGCGGATTCAAGTCAGAAAATAATTCTTTCTTAGAAAATACTTTAATAAGTTGTTTGATCATAATTACTGCCGTAAACGTATAATGGAGAAAATATTACAGTAGATGACAATCAAGAATGTGGTGGGTGTCGCGATGTGGGTTAGATGGGGAGAATTCGACTGACACTCTTTCGAGGTCCGCTCCCACAATCGACGAACACACAAAAAAAAATTACTTGCACTCTAAAAACTAAATAAATCAATTGCTTTGATTTTTAGCAGAACTGTAGGGCAGTTTAATTACAGGAATTAATGTAACAAATATAATTATAAATATAAATATCAATTCAAAGGCGACTGAATCTAACTAATGAAACTACAGCTTTCTATAAAGACTAACTTATTCACTCTAACTACTTGCAGGTCATATGAGTTATATGCCAAATAGAATCCGCGCACGTGGCGACGGATATAACAGTTTAAATTCTATTAATTCAATGAGACATGTTATGATATGGACATTTCCTCTAGACACGCCATGGAGAGTGCTTGTACAACCATGCGTTGTCTGGCGGTAGCTCTGAAACTGTCTTCAAAAGTAAGTAGAACGGTTGGCTTTCATCATTACAAATTAGTATGAACTCTCACCATTAGGCCCTCACTAGGAGTGAGAGCGCTGGATGTAAACGCTGTGGGTTCATATCAAACCAAGTAGCTTAGGCTCTGGAGCTTTAAAATCATGCTCCTCACAATATGGACTGCTCAACTGCGTCTCTTATGTCTCTCATCTGGCTGAGGACTATCGCCGTCCACCTCGTAAATGGATTGTCTACATGTGGCATCTATCTAAGCTCTGCACGGGTTTAAATACTAAAGCTATGTCTCGACCTTCCGTCCAGATTCATACATTTGATTGGTGCAACCACCTCTAGCTCAGCTGCCGAACCGAGTTATTTTAAGTAACAGCCCTACGCAACGACCTTGGGTCGACATCAAAGGTCGAATCACTCAAGACAATAAAATGTAATTTTATAGCAATAAATTCTTAACATGTTCAAAACCCCAAGCTTTTACTCTGGATCACGGATTTTCTGTACGTCAACAGACGTCTCAATAACATTTAATTCCTACTCACCCCTTCCCTCTCTACTAAACCTAGTTCAAAACACGAGATATAAAAAGTGCTCAGTCATGCACACCTACGCTGTCCGTCTATCCTTCCCCACACCTTCTGTCTATCTATTAGGAAAAAAACTGTTCAAAACAAATTGTTTACGAGACCAAGTTATGCTGGCTCGCACAATAATTACGTTTGTAAAAATTACTCACTGCTCTCTCACAAAAATTTACTCAGTGGAAACATTTATGAATCAAATCTGTTCTTGACAGTGGGAATTGAGGAAAAGACCTGAGATTGCAAGGGGAGGAATATAACCTGGGACTCCGAGAAAGAGTGATTTAGGTCATTCAGGTGCTTGACCCCAATATCCATCCCTCAGATTTGAACTTCATCACATCAATATCGGTCCAAAGATTATGCATGCCGTCTGGTGCGACACACATGTGCCAAATTTGGTCACATTTCTCCTGGGGATTTTTGTGTTAGATACTTTGGATCCATGTGAAAAAAAAAATGTACCCGGAATTACCCGGGTTAAATCTGCTTCTGCCCTCTTTCTCCTCCCCTCCCCTTGCTCTGTCGCTCTTTCTTCCTCCCCCGTCCATTATCTCTGTCTTCCCCCCCCCCCCCTTCTCAAGAATGCCATGTCGAATGTCAAATAATTTGAAATGTTCATGCCAGTTTTGAATACTGTGAGTGATACATTTACTGAGAAAACATGTTAATTCTCAAGTCCTGACATTATATATTTATCTTTTTTTGGGGGGGTGGGGGGTGGGGGGGATTTGCCTTAGTGTCATTGCAGCCCAGTTACAACTGGAGCAGACACATCGCCGCCACAGTGCAGGGCCGATTGGCAGGCAAAATTAAATATGTTATTATCATTTTGTAAATTAGTTTTAATGTAGACCCTAAGAGACAGATACCACATCATGGAAACAGAGGCATTCCCGAGACACGGGTGTTCTGAATTCCCATATCCAAAACGGTTCTCCTCGCCTACTTGATTGCTGTTTGTTGACCTAATGACCTCATACTGACACTATCTCGCCATCCCATTGACTCCAGTAGTACGGGAAAATATTTATGCAAATTAACATTTCCCAAACCGGGGCATTCAAAGTACGATAATGACTGTGACAGTCTTGGCGTATAATATTTATGTAAATCAGAGGCACGTGCCCACATAACAGTCGGTAGGTGCTCAGTGGGAGGGCTGAAGTTCACTTGTCAAGATTACCGTCTGTTTGTTTTTTTAACTTTGTTTACTTTTAAATTCCATGATAGCGTTGGTTTGCGTGGTCTCTGTGTGTGCCTGTATCCGTGTTTGTGGATGTTTCTGTGTGTGTGTTGGCTGGTTGATTGGTTGGTTGGTCTGTTGGTTGGTTGTTTGGTTGCTTCTTTGGTTTGTAGGTTGGTTCTTTGGTTGGTTGTCTCGTTAGCTGGTTGGTTGATTGGTTGGTTGGTTATTTGGTCGGTTGGTTGATTCTTTGGTTGGTTGTCTGGTCAGCTGGTTTGTTGTTTGGTTGGTTGGTTGGTTGGTTGGATGATTGTTTGGTTCGTTGTTGGTTGGTTGGTTGGTCGGTTGGTTACTTGATTTGTTGGTTCTTTGGTTGATTGGTTAGTAGTTGGTTCTTTGGTTGGTTGGTTGGTTAGATGGTTGGTTAGTTGGTTAGTTGGTTGGTTAGATGGTTGGTTAGTTGATTGGTTGGTTAGTTGGTTGGTTGGTTAGTTGGTTGGTTGATTGGTTGGTTCTTCGGTTGATTGGTTAGTTATTCTTTGATATGTTTGTTTATTGGTTGGTTGGTTGGTTGGTTGTCTGATCTGGTTGGTTGGGTGGGTGGTTGGTTGGTTGGTTGGTTAGTTGGTTGGCTGGTTGGCTGGTTGGCTGGTTGGCTGGGTGGGTGGTTGGTTGGTTAGTTGGCTGATTGGTTTGTTCTTTGTTTACATGCTTACTTGCCTGCTTGCTTGCTTGTTTGTTTGGTGTGTTGTTTGGTTAGTTAGTTAGTTACGACCATTATCCAGTGACCAAGTCATGGTAAAATCCACCAATCCAGTCACTCTATCACTCAGTTATACTTATTAAGGCTAGTTCCACCAATTTGTTAGTTAACAGATCAGTGAGTTGGTTGTAAGTGTGAACAACGACAGACTTCCTCTCAGTGTCCAATTTCAAGACAGAAACAACTGCAATCACAACCAAATAAAATGATAATAAAATAAAAGAAGACAAAATAAACCACTATTTCAAAGCCCAGTGCACACTGGCGAATCATCTACCTAATTATTCGTGCAGGTTTCCTCCATTAGCCAAAGTATTTTCTACGCCCGCCTCATCCGAGCCCGATGAATTATAAATAACAGTAATATAATGACTAGTCGGGGCTTCCAGTCTCCGTGAGTGTGGATGTGTGGAGCATGGGAAGGAAAAAGAAAAAGAGAGGGAGAGAAAGAGAAGGGGGAGAGAGAGAAATAAAAAATAAAAAAATAAAAAAAATGCAAGAAAGTGGGATTGATTGAAATATGAAACAGAATATGAAATGGGTAATGATGATGTTCAATTAGAGGAACATTTTTTTGGTTGTTTGTAAAAATCCGGCTAAATGAGGCTTGCGTTCAAGTTCTTCTTTATTTCTTTTAATCTCATTCTTTTTTTTTAACTCACGGAGAATCTGCTCGGTTTTCATTTCAGCGTTCAGTTGGTTTCAATTTATGGGCACATTCATTCATTCGTTCATTCATTTATTCATTCATTCATTCATTCATTCATTCATTCATTCATTCATTCATTCATTCATTTATTCATTCAATTCAATTCATTCGTTTATTCATTCATTCATTCATTCATTCATTCATTCATTCATTCATTCATTCATTTATTCATTCAATTCAAATCATTCGTTTATTCACTCATTCACTCACACGGTTTTCCTCTTTCCTTGCGGTGCTTATTTGTTTTTAAATAAGCGCCATTCGTTCATTCATTCATTCATTCATTCATTCATTCATTCATTCATTCATTCATTCATTCATTCATTCATTCAATCAGTCAGTTAATGATTCGCCCTTGTCCTCCTGTTTCTGCTGGTTGTTACATGTATTATCTAATAAATCGTGCTTTTTTTAAAACATGTTTATCCATCTTCGATTAAGTGCCACATCCCCACAAAGAGATTACTAATTAAAGGCTATGGTTTTCTGCGGTTCACCATAACGTCAAAAAGCGAGTGCAGAATGACTGAAGGCTTTTCGAACCAAATGCTAGCGTTTGCTGTTTGAACTCGTGAACTGACAAACGACAAAATGATGTCTCGGAAATGTCCAAAGTGGTTAGAATGTTTGATTCCCTCGCCATAGTGACATTGCTTGTCATGGTCAGTGACTGGTGATTGAAAATCATAGGGCTGGTCGCTTTATTGGTGTCTAGGGAGACACTCTAGTAAATCATAGGGCGGCCTCTCATTGGCCGAAGGGAATGGGCGGTAGTTACAGATGGCCGACTGACAAGAGGGGAGCACTGCAAGAATTCTCTTGGAGTTGCCGTACTTGTAGTGCTTTTCTATTCATTATACCGCCCACTTGGGAGTTCCATGGCGGAAGCTTTGAGGGTCGGGTGTACTGAAGTGGGGGAATGCTCGCGGGGAGAGTTCCAGAAGAAAGTTGTATTGTGGATATAATGGCTCACACTTGTTTTCAAAAAAAAAGAAGCGAAAAAATGTGTGTGTGTGTGTGTGTGCGTGCGTGTGTGCTTGTGTGTGTGTTTGTGTGTGTTTGTGTGTGTTGTTCCTGATGGTTTACTTTGTGTAATGCCTTTATAATGTTTGCCATGGTTCCACCTAGACCTAGTCTGTTGGTTGGACTTTTCGCCCCATTGTAAAGTCAAAATCTGGCAAAAAGAAAAAGTTGTAGAAAGTGCCGAAATATCGGCCATTTTCTGTTTTCTCTTTTAGTTTGCGTTTCATTGTATCGATTGGGTATTATTTCTTACGCGAGGTTTTGTTACATACAACCTTTTTTTTTTTTTTTGTGCCAAATTTGGCTTTGCCTATAGCTTTGCTGCGACCCCACGGTTTTTCTGTGGTTTTTGTAATATTTCGCCTCATTGTAATGTAGCAATTTGTTATTCAAGATATCTATCTATCTATCTATCTATCTATCTATCTATCTATCTATCTATCTATCTATCTATCTATCTGTCTATCTATCTATCTATCTATCTATCTATCTATCTATCTATCTATCTATCTATCTATCTATCTATCTATCTATCTATCTATCTATCTATCTGTCTGTCTATCTATCTATCTATCTATCTATCTATCTATCTATCTATCTATCTATCTATCTATCTATCTATCTATCTGTCTATCTATCTATCTATCTATCTATCTATCTATCTATCTATCTATCTATCTATCTATCTATCTATCTATCTATCTATCTATCTATCTGTCTCTGTCTGTCTATCTGTCTATCTATCTATCTATCTATCTATCTATCTATCTATCTATCTATCTATCTATCTATCTATCTATCTATCTATCTATCTATCTGTCTGTCTGTCTGTATGTCTGTCTATCTGTCTATCTGTCTATCTATCTATCTTCAAGCTATCTATCTATCTATCTATCTATCTATCTATCTATCTATCTATCTATCTATCTATCTATCTATCTATCTGTCTGTCTGTCTCTCTGTCTGTCTGTCTGTCTATCTATCCATCTATCTATCTATCTATCTATCTATCTATCTATCTATCTATCTATCTATCTATCTATCTATCTTTCTATCTATCTATCTATCTATCTATCTATCTATCTGTCTGTCTGTCTGTCTGTCTGTCTATCTTTCTATCTATCTATCTATCTATCTATCTATCTATCTATCTATCTATCTATCTATCTATCTATCTATCTATCTGTCTGTCTAACCGTCCATTCGTTTGTCGCCTGCCTGCCAGTTTCCCTCATGTCGGGACTTATAAACGTGTCAAATAAGCGATTTTGTTTTACCAAAGAAGGATGTACAAGAGTGAAAGGTTGAAGTTTGTATGGAATTTCCGATACTGTATTCACCCAACCAAGGCGTTAGTTGATTAAACTTGTTTGAAATCACTGGATCACTGCCAGCCTACTCGAACTCTCTAAACATTTAGTCGACCATGGTTTTAATTGAATTATCTGGATCAGCGGATGCAGACAGGATCCCACTGCATTGCACTGCTCTGAAGCAATGCACAAAATTATTGTCACTGTTCTAACATTATGGCCTATCTGAATTTTCATAGTTTTGAGAAAAGCAAATTGCGCTTTTTATCAGGATGAAACGCTTAGCTTAAGGTGTCAGTTATTTAAGATATTATTATAGATACCGAACTGCGGAGTTATTTGTTGTTATGGCAGTTTTTACTTGGCAGTCTTCGGCATGCATGGCCTCAAGTCGAACAAGAAAGATGAATGCAATAGTTGCCCATAGCACACTGCGTCAGATCTGTCTTGTTTGTGTTTTGACTCAGTGCACGGGCTCTCTCTTTCCGCTTGCTGACTCAAGACAGTGTTGTCGCACCTGAACCAGCAAAGACAGAACTGTTTCTGTCTCGCCAGTGGGCGAGGTCACGTTTAACTCCATAGTTCACATTTCATACTAAAACCGAAGCAAAAACAAACTTCACCAAGTGCGGTACGGTACCAATCTTTAGTGTGCCTTACGCCATTATTATGATGGCTTAGTGACGTGATTCGTGGGACAACAGCATCCCCCCCCCCAACCCAAATCCCTCCTCGCTCAACCCTCGGGCAGGATGTAACATCGATCTGACTGATTGGCTCCCGCTGACCCGTTTCTCGTACAGAGAGAGTTTCGCTGTTTTTGTAACTTTTTGTGGGGGTTTTCGTTTTGTTTTTTTTTCCAATGCTGTTCTATTTCCCATGTGTCGACATGATTTGCTCATCAAAGCTGACTTTGTTTTGACTTGAAATTCGATGATATGAGTACAGTTTCCGAATGAGCTTCCGTCACCTTGATCTTGTGTTCGAATCATTCACTTAGATCAATTTTCCTCTGACAGATTTACGTTCATACCGCCCGGGTTGTCGTCTCTCTTTCTCAGCTTTAATTGTTCATTGTTCCCTTTGTTCTTGAATTTTCCATCGTTAAGTACGTCGGAAATGACGAGATAGGGCGCGGAACTGATACCGAGGGAAATCTTTGATGCCGGAACATTCTGGCAATATCTTGCTGTGTTGCCTTTGTTTCTCTACAGGCGTACTTCGTTGAGGGTCTAAAAGTGCGAACATTTTAAGACACGGCACATTTCTGTAGATGGTTTTTGCATTTGTTTTCCTTGTAGGTGACGAGAGACCGAAAGGGTTATTGTTTTGAGATCAGTAGAAAGGACAAAAAGAAATAAGACCAACACCCGAAGATTCTCCCAAATAACAGAGAAGTTGGTTTATTTAGAAAATAGGACGATGGAGCTGGGACAGGGTTAGGTTATGTGCAGCATGTGGTGGTTTCTGTCAAAAGGCGAGGAGTTGTTGATACTGGCGGCTTGTTCTGTCGTCAAGAGCATTTTTCTGTTCGCGTGCCGGAACCAGCACGTCGTCCTAGCGATGGATGTCTTTCCTTGTGGTGGGTGTCTGTTCGGTATAGTCTGCACGGAGAGAGAGAAAGAGAAAGAGAGAGAGGGACAGGGAGAGAGAGGAGAAAAAGAGAAAGAGAATGTTGGAATCTTTTATCTGCTGCATGCCATTATCTGTTCACATGAGGCTAAATTATTGTGTACGAGTTTAATGATGTTCTCCATTCAAATTCTTAAGTGTACTGTCTTGATATCCCAGTCCATATTAAATTATCGCTGTGCTGAGTCATGCGTGTGTGTGTGTGTGTGTATGTGTGTGTGTGTGTTTATTTTGAAACTTGGTTGTTTCTGCAGTTGTTGTTCAGAACGATATGAAATTAGTACAACAGTCGTCGACGGCGGCCATTTTAATTCATTTCTCGTAATGTTTTAAAGGCATTTTCTCGTCGATGTTGTGGTGGAAGCTCAGATCTCATCTCTGATAAATTAGCCTCGTTGTGCTGAAAAATAATATTATCCACCCACCCTTATCCCCGGGGGCCCCAATTTTTTTAAAATTAATTTCTCACATTCACTCCCTCAAGCACTAAGATATCTAGAGTTGAAATTACCTAAAAAATACATTAAGAAAGAACAATAATATTTATACATATATATATATATATATATATATGTTGCTGAGGATCTTTGTTTCTCGTGGGCTTCCACCTAAAGTCTTTAGCCTTCTAACCTTGAATGTGTTTCTTCTTGTTCTTAGCTCTTGATTCGTTCACCTACTTTTATGTGTTTACTTTTCTCTAAACTGTTTATATCGTAGCGCCAGCTCAAGACATCGAGAAGAACATTACATGAGCCAAAGAACTGCATTGGTGGGCAGGAGGAAGGAAAGTGGGCAACCTTCCCGCTCAATCTCTTCATTATGAATGCTTAACAGTAGTAAAGGAGCCTTGTTTGTCCTACAACCAAAAACAACCTCCTGTGTTTCCTTTACATTCATTATAAGAAAATGATCTTTGCACCACTGAACAAACCTGGTTATTGCTGTGATCTAAGCCTCTTCATCCAATGAGTTTATGGTTAGGCCTTGGATGCTGGTGTCACCTGCAAATTGATTACGTTTATTAGGTTATTTGCTTTGCATGCTTGATAGATGGACTGGCTTGCTGACTGGCTGCTGGCTGGTTTGGTGATTGATTGGTTAGTGCTATCACTACTAAAGTGTTGTTCTTGTAGCAGTTTGGAGACACTAAAAAATCCAACAATCAGAATGATTTTGTCAGCCGATATTAACACACCGCCTTTTGGTTTTTTACAACTGAACATGTTCTTCGCAACTACTGGACTGTGTCGAGACCTTTGACTGTGCAGCTGTCCTCTGGTAAAGCTTGGGAAGGATAAAGTGTGTTAAATCATTCGCTACGGAAAGCCGAATATTCGGCTCGAGTGGACACCAATTTTCCAACATTAATATCTAAGCCACCTTCTTGAAATATCGAATCCCATCCTGGTTCATTTATTTTCCTTTAATTTAATGTCTTATGTATTATGTCTTGTGTTTATACTGAGTGAAAGAAGAAACCCCTTTGAACTACATCTAATTTATGACTGGATAGTGTTGAGAGTTCCCGTCCACACCCATAAAAGTTACCGTAGGAAATGAGTGAAATCGTTGAGAGCTGTTTATTTTGAACAATTTTTGTGCCTGAGCACATCGTATTCATCCTAAAGTTTCCCGTATATCTAGCCCGACTTGTGTTCTCCACAGGGCAGTCTGAGGTGAATGTTTGCAAGCAAATCCATACTTTCTCATTTGCCTATGGAATCTATCCCAGTCCGAGTTCCGAAACCGCCAAAATTCAGAATTTCTTCGCTTTGTTTTCTTTTCCTTCGCGGATTGACTTTAACAAAATCCACTGTTTTAACAAACTCGTGATGTGATCATCGAAACTTCAGATCTTAGACTTCTCAACTGTGTCTGTCACTCTGAGGTTCTGCCAGTGACATCTTGCCTACTCCTTTCTTTCCTACCTTAGAAAGGTCTAGAATCTGGAGCTAGCCCTCTCCGTGCGGAGCCCCCCTTTTCCACCATCTTTATTCCATTCCGCCGAAGGTGCTCAATCGCGCCACACACGAGCATAAATCACGTCTTCCCTTCCCAGCTCCAACAAATGCACGCGCTCTACATCAAAGCCCGTCCACACGTGCGCACGGGGTATCCTTTCTCCTGATTTATCGAGATTTCTGAGATTTTGTCATGGTTCTGTTTGCCATAAGAACGGGCGTCAAATAAGCAGATGTACAGCGGAACACAACGTTCTCATGTCTCAGCCCTTTACGCCGTAAGAAAAGAAAATAGACTCTTGCCAACAAAATACCTGACAGACATTGGATTTGTGAGCAAAAATGAGCAAGATCGTAGCATGGCGCAGTGCTTGCTCATTCTGGCGTTTGTTTCAAAGTCACAAAGTTAGCTCGATTGATGAAACTTGCCCGGCTCTTACGTGAGAACTCCATGATGCCCAAATGTACACAGTGAACTATAAAGTTTCTGTACAAACGATTCAGCAAAAGCCTACTTTATCGGCTCGCTCTGCTTTGGCTGAGTATAATGAAAAAAAAAGAAAAAGGCTTGCTTGCATGTTTGCTTGTTTGCTTGCTAGCTCTTATGCTTGGTTGGTGGGCTGGTTTGTTGACTGTTTGGCTGACTGGCCAGCTGATTTGGTGATCGATTGGTTGGTGCTATCACTACTATAAAGTTGCTGTCGTAGCAATTTGGACACACCGAAAAATCCAACTGTCATGATTTTGTCAGCCGAAATTAACATATCGCATTTTGTTTGTTACAACTGCACAATCATGTTCGTCACAACTAGTGTGATTCGGAGGCTAGATATTTTTTAAATTATCCGCTATAAAAACAGAGTTCGGGAAGTCAGGAGAGAAAAAAAAAACCTGAACAAAATATGGGTTGTTCTGTTCTACATGTGTTGGTGTTTAAGGGGAAAAAGTTAAATGGAGACAGCTGTTCGGTATCTCACACCAACACACGGATTAGCTGGCCGTCCACTCGTGCTGTCTGCTTCAACTGATCGCCTACAGGAGTCTGGAACTGTAGAGTGATTCGCCCTTACTCTCACACGTCCAACCAACCAAAAGAACGCATTTTTCTGCAGCGTTTTCTCCCAGAAAATCCATTCTTTTTCCAATTTTCCGCAGCGTCCGAGGGTTCAGAGTGTTTATACATTCACTGTGTGCAAGGGGCAGCCCAGACTTGTCACATACGTGTTAATTTCCTTCCAGCATTTCATCCTCTCGCCAGGGGTTATACAAACGCTGGCCACTTGTCTAAATGACCAGTCCAGATGAGCTTACCTTGATGATCTAGGCCAATAGATAACGGGCCTGGGAGTAAGTTCTCCCTTTCTCTGGTGTGTCCTGGAATATAAGAGACTACCAGATATCAAAGAAGACACGACTTCAGAGAAACGATACCGTAGTTTACGCTCTGAGAGAAACAAACATTTGATTGCGAGTCATGCATTATGTCCATGCCTTTATCTACAAGAGACGTCACAACATACACCAGCACACTTTAATGAGCTTTGCAGCTTTGCAAACCTTCAGCATTTTGCTGTGATATACAATTTTGGCGTCTTAACTCGTTACACTAATTAATACATGTATTTTGGAAAAACTAATTATATAAGGGGGCGAGAGGGGAGATGTACTTCAAAGACACCTAAGGCTCTTGTTCCTGAAACGAAAAAAAAAAATTGCCCAATTCTGTGTTTGTTAACGCCATAGTGCAAATATCACACTAACACAGAGACAAAGCAGACTTGTCTCAGGGCGCCAGCAGCTTCATTACTCCATCCTGAGGAATACAATTTGTCTGAGGTTCAGTGTGTTTCTTACGAGTTCAGATCTGCCCTCAAAGCTCTGATCTGTCTCCCATTTACCGAGACATATGCCCGTGAATCTCCTCTCGGGACAAATGAGAGTGGTCAAAGTGATTTCGCTACTCTTCCTTATCTTTGCTCTGTCTGTAGCCTGCACAAGCTTAGGTTATATTCTGGCTGGAGTGAAACAGAATCTGAACTGGAGGCTTCATAAAATGGCTCAACTGGGTTTACAAGTAAAATGTTCAGCCTTGTTTCCCGTGTCCAATTTGCGCCGAGGGTTCACTACAATGTGTGTACATTGAAGCTACTTTCAGTGTTTGTTGGTGATCATGAAAAAATTTGCCGTAAGGTATCCGTTTCTCCTTCTCTTAATGTTATCCGGTGGCTTAAGGAGTGTTGACCTTACTTGCTTTGTTTTCTCATAGGCCAGCGGTATTCATATCTGAGTGGGAGATGAAAGGGGAGGGGAGGGGGGATGACGGAGGAGAAAGGAAACATAGGCGCCCACATAGCACGCACAACGACACATCAATTTTTTGTGTGCTATTGCGATATCATGACGCAATGTTTATGTTTATGATACGGAAGTTTTTTGGGTCTTTTTTGTTTGTTTGTTTTCTTTGTCAGGAACATTTAAAAACGTAACGCACTCTCATAACCTGTATTTCTTATATTTGAAACAAGAGAATTATGACTCTGAATTTTCTAAAGAAAAAAAAAAAAAGAATGCGAAATGCCTTGGGATGGTAATTTATTAATATTTTTTTTGCGATCTGAAAAAAGTGATGCATTTTTCCCCCCCAACCAAAGGACACAATTCATGTGATATCTTTTGAAGCCTTTCAGTCCAGCACAGGTTAGAATGGTCTGTCTAAGCAACAACAGAATGAAATATATAATAAATGAATCATTTTCATTTCTTTCCTCATTTTACGCGCTCCTTTGTTGTACACTGGCGAGACAGAAATAATAGCAAACATTGTTTTATATATGTTGTTGTGATTATTTTTATTATTATTTTTATTATTACTTATTATTATTATTATATATCACTTTACATTATTATTACTGCTACCACTGGTACTACTACTACTACTCCTACTACTACTACCACTATTATTACTACTGCTACTACTACTACTATTATTACAACTGCTACTACTACAACTACTACGAAAATATCGTCACTACCGAATTTGAAAAGATGTGGTCAGTCAGCTGTCCTTCAGTTTGTGCATCGGTCTTTGCCGAGATCATAGCCCGGCAGACAGCGGTGCTCGCTCTGTTTTGTCAGCATTTCCTTAGGGTTAAAATAGGACCAGAACTTGCATTAGGGGACAGATTCCTGGCAACACAATATGGGCAAAAATGTCTTCAAGCTCATTAATTTCAAATTAAAAGAATACTATCGTCTCTGACTATGTTCACGGCCAGATTAATTATCCGAATAGCGGCCAGAATAAGGGCCACTATGACGGTCAGAATAACGGCCACAATATGGGACAGAATGACGATCAGACGGCCAGAATAACGGCCGATATACGGGCCGGAATAAAGGCCAGAATAAGAACCAAAATAACGGCCAAAATAATTCTATGAATAAAGCTCGTCACCCAGTCAGAATAACTGTTTCTGAATAATAACATTAACAGTAACATAATAACTTCAACATGCCCCAGTCTGTCCGCTGATACACGCAGCACACAAGCCCAAACGGAACGGTGTCCCGCTATCATCAGCCACCGGCGTACTTTACCCCGGTGTCTATCTCGCTTGTGCATCTTGCATACCATCTTGGTCGTACACAGTGCAGCCAGAGGCCAGAGAAGATGACAGTTTGATAAGTGGTCGAACCACGATCAGACAAAGGTCGATAATGACCCTTGGTCAGTCGGACTACAATGGCCAAATCTGGGGCTAATCTTACGACAACCCAAATACAACAGGGTCATCTTTCTAAACGACCGGATGACAGTCGCGGTGAATGCACGTATTATTTTTACGCGCAATTAAGCGGATGTGAGCGCAATTGGAAAGACAGAAGTCGAAGAGTCATAAAGGACTTATTTATACCGCCTTTTAATCATAATGGTGTCACTGGGTTCTTGTCCATCATATGTGTACAGGGAACGTATCCGTTGTAACAGGAGCAGGATGAGCCTGTAATGATAAAGGACGTGTGGCATAGATCCCTGTGTGAGAGGGGGGATTTGTTAACTGTCAAACTGTGAATGATGAGCCCACTATTTTACGTTTATCAACAGCTGATTTAGGCGGATGTGGCCTTGACCCTGTGGGACTGAGGTTAAGGCTAATCATTATTATGTTCTCGGTACATTGTGTTCAGTATACTGGCAACACGTCGATGTTGATTGTTTCAAAGTCAGCCCAGATCCTACCCCAAAAAATTACTTTTTTTTTTGTAATGTATTTTTTTTTTTTTTGTAATGTATAATTGCAAGATAATGAAATGAACAAATGTAACTTTTTATATATCTACGAACCCAGCTGAAACGTTAAAGACATATTATCTATTATAAAAAAAAATAGTGGCGGGAGTAATTCATTGTGGTGCAAGTTTGACCTTTTTTTTGCTCGACGCTACAGCCTAAATGACAGTTTCAAATATTATAAAATTAATTTTCTGAAGTGTCAACTAATCCAGTCCAATCGCTTTTGTATTTACCGATTGTGTTGATTCAAGTTTTAGGTATTTTTAAATAAAAAGTTGTAAAAATGTAAAATACAATGATCTTTATTTTGGCTCCCTGTAGTGAGCTCACTGCACCGGAAATGATGTATTAATACGCGTTCAATTTGGTGCATGCAATTTCCCTATCAGAAATGAGTGCGTAGTGCTCTGGTGCGCATGAAAGCTGTGGTATTTGGGAAGCTTTCTAGACCTAAGAGAGAGAAAGATAGAATGATAGGTTCACAGTTTTATCCCGGATAATGCCGGGAACTTCATCTAGTCATTGAAAAAAAAAATAGTGGCGGGAGTAATTCATTGTGGTGCAGTTTTGACCCTTTGTTTTTCCTACATGCCAGTTTCAAAAATTATAAAAATTAATTTTCTTAATCCCAATCGCTTTTGTATTGACCGATTCTGTTGATTCAAGTTTCAGGTATTTTTAAATAAAAAGTTGTAAAAGTGTAAAATACAATGATATTTTGATTTGGCTCCCAGTACTAAGCCCATTGCACTCTGAACAATATTACTACGCGTTCACTTCGGTGCGCACAAGTTCCCTATCAGAAATGAGTAAATAGTGCCCTGGAGTGCATGAAATCTGTGGCAACACTGTAGAATATGGGAAGCTTTATAGACCAAAAAGAAAGAGAGAGATAGAATGGTGGGTTCACATTTAATTTTTTTTTTTAATGAATAAAATTCAAAGACACTTCCATTGCAATTAAACAGTCCAGGTGCAATTCGAGTGCAAATAGGAAAGAGAGATGGGGAGGGAGGGAGAAAGGGAGAGAGAGAGAAAAAAAAAGAGAAAAGTCAAAGGCAGGGGAAACGACAGGAAATTAAAAGAGGCGACCATGGGAAGAGTGTAAAATTAAAAACAAAATTGGTTCAGAATTTCAAACTTAATGACAGTGACAAAAATGCAAATTCACCAATCCGTAAACAGACTAATAAATGCTTCAGAATAAAAAGTCATACCTGCTGGGAAAAAAAATAAGGAACGAATTGCATCATAAATTTTCATGAGTCATTGAAATCATTGTTTAAGTTTTAAAATATGCACAATTGGAAAAGAAAAAAGGAAAGAAAGAAAACTAACAAACAAACGAAAAAAAAAAATCCTTCTGGTATCAGAAGTTAATGGCCGTTTCCGTAACATCTGGACTTCTGGACTTATTTTTTTTTTTCAAGTTGTTCGCAATTCTTTAGTCTGCACACGACTTAGTACTGATCCTTTCTTTCTTTCTTTCTTTCTTTCTTTATTTATTTATTTATTTATTTACTTATTGATTGATTGATTGATTGATTGATTGATTGATTTATTTATTTACTTATTGATTGATTCATTTATTTATTTATTTATTGCATTTGCATAATATTCTTTTAAACAAATCATTCGTCACATGTTTCTAGGTTCATCTTCTATGTTACCTACTCATGTATCTAAATAATTATATGTTCTGTGCAATTATTTTTTTACTCAGCTTAGAGGTAGATTTAAAAATTCTACTTGATCATTTCTCTGTTGTAATTTTATTTTATGTCCTGGCTTGTTTGTTGTACTTGTGGCCTTTTTCCGCGTCATTTACACTCAAATTTCACTCTTTAATTTGTCCGTCATCCTGTGAAATGAGGGCTGATCAGCTGAAAAGGTGTGGCAAAGCGAAACTATCTGTTGATGAATTAACCCGAATCTGTCTATTGATTCACCCCTGCATTAAAATTCCTTTGATCTCGTCAGATCTAGCACACAAGAGTTCACGATCCATCCGTGACGTCACCCAGCACGAACGGGAAATCCCGCAGCGGCCATTTTGTTTCCCGCATTTTACGATCGTTCTGCTTCCCCATCGGTCATGAATGCGACCTTCAAAGTCAAAAGGCCACGAAAGGAATCGCTTAAAACCAAACGCATGTCCTATCGTAAAACCACCAGCATGAAGGTGTTCTCAAAATGGCTAATGGGGTATCAACTTTCGAGTGTCTAATCAGGCTTGAGAGCTGGTTTTTGAGGTGATAATTGATTCAGTGGTTTTTGTGAGCTCTTTCTCACCGTAACTAATTGATTTAATCAGCTAAGTTGTAAAATTTAATTTTGGCATGGGTGATTCTTTGATTCAAGTACTGACTTTCTGTCCTTGTTTCGGTGACTGTGTCAGTCATGTGGTACTCTTGTGTGTTCGAACGTGTGTTGTGCCCTTATTTTCCTTTTCTCTCTTTCCATCCAACTATCCAACGGCCACCTACCCACCCATCCGTCTGTCAGTTCATCAATCCATTCATTCATCCATCTATCCATCCATCTACCCATCTATCCATCCATCCATCCATTCATCAATACATCCACCCATCCGTCCACCCGTCCATCCATCCATCCATCCATCCATCCATCCATCCATATATCCATCCACCCATCAATTCATCAATCAATCCATCCATTCACCCATCCGTTCATCCACCCATCCATCCATATATCCATCCATCCATCCATCCATCCATCCATCCATCCATCCATCCATCTATCTGTCCATCCATCCATCCATCCGTCCATCAGCCCATCAATCCATCAATTCATCCGTCCGTCCATCCATCCATCCATCCATTTTTCCACATAGCAGCTTAAAATATCGTCTCTTGTTTTCCGTTTCTTGAAGTTTTTGTTTGCGTCGCCATGGTTCACATTTATCTTTACCCCCCCCCCCCCGGCCTTGCAAAAAATTGCCCCCATCCCCCACCCTTTTTTGTCTTACACGTCACTTGAGTTTGAACGTTCAAAGGAATAAAATCCTTATCTTATTGCCGTTTGATCTCTGTCTTTGCACACCCTGAAATCCCCAACTTTAATCCCCATCAATTAGTTCTTCTCTCTTACACATAAGTTTTTTTCGAATATACCAGATGACCCACAATTATATAGTCTGAGAAGTAAAATGATTTATATACGATTGAGTTACTCTTTCAATGTATATTCAACAATCAGACATAATATTTATTTATTTATTTATTTATTTCGTTTGTTTATTTACTTATTTATTCTGTTTTATTTTATTTTGATCTATTTCTATTTTTCAATTATTTAATTACTTTTTATCTTCAAATTTAACCCTGCCCAAAAATATTTTGTGCTTGAAAATGAGCATGCCAAAATAATAATCTGAGATGGCTTAGAATTTATTTATTTATTCATTTATTTATTTATATCTTGTTGTTGTTTTTTTTTCTATTACTTTGCGCAGAGTAATACATCACGTATTTGCTAGATCCGCCAAGTTTAAGAAGTAAACATAGAACTAGCCATTTAAACTACGCCCCACTTCCCGTCCAAGATAACTATGCCACCTCGCAGCGTTTTCAGGCCTACCATAAACCGTTTTTAACGCGTGATCTTTCTGTGACACCCTCTACAAACGGAGTGAGTTACACACAGGTGCTGAAAGTTCTCCAATAATTGACGTTTCACAGTTTCCCCGGGAACCTGGGATACTCCCGTTATTATCATCTCGGTTCAATAACCTCTCTATCGCACTGCTCGTTGATGACTGGCCTGAGGGGGGGTCACCCAGCCAGGGTTGATTTGAACTCATTATGTGAATTATTTTATTGCCTTAATTGCTGTCATTATTGCACGTCGCGGTGCCAGCTTGAGGTGCAAAGAGAAATTCTTTGTGCTAAATGCAATCAGTGAAAGCGAGTGTCTTAATCAGGAGAGGGTCTACCGTAAATATTGATGGTATTAAACAGTTGAAAAGCGCAATTATTGACATTGTTAAAGTACTGACAGTGCGGTTATTTGGTTACAACTGGTCAAGACGTCTATGCTCTCGGTTGTATTGCTGTGTATTTGTTTAGGTATCGAGGTAATTGCTTTTATATGGATCAATTTTCCTTGGCCAGTCTGTTTGGGTTGATTATAAACTTACGGTTGGTTACCATCAAAATATTGAAATGGAGCTTTCAAGAGGCGGCGTAATTATTTTTCGAAATATTCATCCATCTATCGGTCCATTTGACCATATAATCTAGTAGTTATCCATCCATCCACCCACGCATCCATCCATCCAACGTACATCTATCCATTAAATTAAACATCCATCCACCTACCGATCCATTCATCTATCTATCTATCTATCTATCTATCTATCTATCTATCTATCTATCTGTCTGTCTGTCTGTCTGTCTGTCTGTCTGTCTGTCTGTCTGTCTGTCTGTCCGCGGCACAGCAACATGTTATGTACATTGTATGCCTCATTGCTGGAGACAGATCTCCAGTTGTATCAATGGACAAGGTTATCCGCCAACCAATCCGAAAACCACCCTGCTGTTGCCTAGGGCTACGCTAGGACTGCGTCATACTGCCTCTGTAAAACTCTATTTGGAGCATCCCACACTTTTGTGTTGTTTTTCGATTCCCTCCGATACAAATACAGTCATGTAGTTGGTTCATTTTGCCTTTATTGTGCACTTTTATGCATAAAACCCAATGCCTTTGAATATTCCATATGTCATTTTATGAAGTGGATAGAGAGAGGGATATTGTAATGCATGGATGGATGGATGGATAGATGGATGGTTAGATGGATGGATGGAGGATGGATGGATAAATGGATAGAAGGATGGATGGATGAGGAGGTGTATTATCAGGATTCGCTAGAAATTCAAGAATAATCTCAACTCAGTAAATACGTTATTTTCATTTTACTGACTTATTCACCGATCATTCTTTCACCAGTAAAATTCTTTACTTTACGCGCCTTTTTATTGTTGCTGTTGCAATTTCTTTATAATTTTATTTTCCAGTTAGAGAAATCAATTTCTAGCTTGCAGACGGAAGTTAGAAAGGGAGAGGAGATTAATTAACTTATTCAACTGTTTCACCCAAATTTTTACAAACCAACCAAATTAAAAATAATAATAATAATGGATGGCATTTATATAGCTTATGAAGTTATATAGTTAAAACGTTTCATTCATTCATTCATTCATTCATTCATTCATTCATTCATTCATTCATTCATTCATTCATTCATTCATGCATTCAGTCATTCATTCTTTTATTCATGCATTTATTCATTCATTCATGCATTCCTTCATGCATTCATTCATTCATTCATCATTCATTCATTCATTAATTCATTCATTCATTCATGCATTCATGCATTCATTCATCATTCATTCATGCATTCATTCATTCATTCAGTCATTCATGTATTTATTCATTCATTCATGCATTCCTTCATGCATTCATTCATTCATGCATTTATTCATGCATTTATTCATTCATTCAGTCATTCATACATTTATTCATTTATTCATTTCATTTAATATTTAAGTGATTATGAATAGTTAAATTACGTGATAGCAGTTTTGAGAAAAATTAGAATGATATGAAAACGTTAAGAAACCCCCAAAAACTCAGCTGTTGAATTGCAAACACGAAGAGAAACCATTCTCATTCCACCGGCTACTACTGTTTTACCATTACTCTTACGAGATGACTTTTCAATCTCATATTCCATGATATCAATGGGTTACATAGGAAACAGCCTCTTATTGTCGTTGTTATTCTAATTCATGTTAATGTCAAAATTTACCCAATTTTTCAACACTTTTCGCATTCTTTCATTTATGTTTTCATAACATACTTGTTGTTGTTTGGGGAGGGGGGGGGTGTTGTTGTTTGGGGGAAAGGGGGGGGGTTGTTGTTGTTTGGGGGAAGGGAAGGGGTTGTTGTTGTTTGGGGGAAAGGGGGGGGGTGTTGTTTCGGGGGAAGGAGGGGGGAGGTTGTTGTTTGGGGGGAAAAGGGGGGGGTTGTTGTTTGGGGGGAAAGGGTGGGGGAGGTTGTTGTTGTTTGGGGGGAAAGGGGGGGGGGGGTTGTTGTTTGGGGGGAAAGGGGGGGAGGTTGTTGTTTGGGGGGAAAGGGGGGGGGGAGGTTGTTGTTTGGGGGGAAAGGGGGGTGGGAGGTTGTTGTTTGGGGGGAAAGGGGGGGTTGTTGTTTGGGGGGAAAGGGGGGGGAGGTTGTTGTTGTTTGGGGGGAAAGGGGGGGGGTTGTTGTTTGGGGGGAAAGGGGGGGAGGTTGTTGTTTGGGGGGAAAGGGGGGGGGGAGGTTGTTGTTTGGGGGGAAAGGGGGGGTTGTTGTTTGGGGGGAAAGGGGGGGGGGGGGAGGTTGTTGTTGTTTGGGGGGGAAGTGGGGGGGGGGAGGTTGTTGTTGTTTGTAGGGAGTGGGGGGGGGGAAGGGGGTGGTTGTTATTTTTTATTTTTTTTTCCTGTACATAGCTTAAATGAGGGTTTTATGTAGCGCCAGATTATAGGAGTAAAAGTAGGCCTAAATACAATAAGTAAAAACGATAAAACTAGTAAAGGGATAATAAGGAATTGTGTAAACGTTTTTCTTTAAGCTCTTCCGCACACATTAGATTGTTTTGTTCTTAAATACTGAACTGATACGACAGCATTACATCAGTATGGGAACACGCTACAGTGATGATGAACCGGTGAACAGACAAAAAAAAAAAAAAACTATTTGTAGAAATCGGGATTAATTAATTTATTTATTTATTTATTATTTATTTATTTATTTATTTATTTATTTATTTATTTATTTATTTATTTATTTAACCATTCATTTATCTGTCTATTCAATTATTTATTTATTTTCTATAATTATTATACTGTTTCATTTGTAATTTAGTTGTATATTGATTCTTCTATAATAATAATAATAATAGTTCGTCCATCAGGTATGATGATGACCTTAACAACACCAGAGGAATAAAGAACAGAAATTGTTGAGAATTTCAACACATGGACAATAAAGAGAACTAAAAGACACAGAGGACAGAATGGAAAGACTGTTCTTTCATGACTTATGGCTTCTCATGTGACTGATAAGTCCTATTTTTGCCCTGCAGACCCTTCCGCATAAATGACAAGAGTGCTCCGTTGGTTCAGTACCACTGGGCCTTTTCTTGCGCCGTTCTCTTTTTTTGATAGCCTGCTGGACTCTGTCAGCTTCCCATGCTTTGCTGCCTCTGGTAAGGGCCGCCCTCCAATTTGCACGATCAAGCGAGAGCTTTTCCCACTCACTCACATCAATGGCAAAGGCCTTCAGTGATTGCTTGAGAGTGTCTTTGTAACGTCTCTTTGGGGCCCCAACATTCCTCGTACCATTGGAGAGCTCAGAGAAGAAGATTTGCTTAGGGAGTCTGGAGTCGGGCATTCTGACAACATGTCCTGCCCAACGTAGCTGAATTTTTTTCAGGTGGCAGAAGATGCTCAATTCCTTGGCACGATTGAGGACCTCAGTGTCTGGAATTTTATCCTGCCATTTGATCCTTAGGATCTTTCTAAGGCAGGCCAGATGAAAGTGATTTAGCTTTCTGGCATGCGATTGGTACACTGTCCAGGTTTCAGCCCCATAGAGTAGGGTGGGAAGGACCACAGCATTGTACACTTTCAGCTTAGTGTCTGTGCGAATGCCGGCAACATCCCATACTCTCTTTCGAAGCCTGCCAAATGCAGAGCTGGCTTTGCTGATTCTTGAGAGAATTTCAGTATCAACACGAGCCGCGGAAGACAGTGTACTGCCAAGATAGGTGAAGTTCTCCGACACCTTCAGAAGTCTGTCATGGACTTTGATATTTGGGGTCACAGGATACTTGTCGTCTGGAGTAGGCTGATGGAGCACTTCCGTCTTCTTTGTGCTTATTGTAAGGCCAAAGTTGTCACAGGCACTAGAGAACTTATCAACACAGTTTTGCATGCTATCCTCATCGTGTGCCAGAAGTGCACAATCATCAGCAAATAGTAGGTCACAGACTTGAGTACTTTTGGTTTTGGTTTTTGCCTGAAGTCTCCTGAGGTTGAATAGACTGCCATCAGTTCGGTACTTGATGCTTACCCCTTGAGGAGGAGAGCTAAAGGCTTCTTGTAGCATTGCAGAGAACATGATGCTGAACAGAGTTGGGGCTAAGACACAACCCTGTTTTACCCCATCTGTGACAGCAAAGGGCTCTGAAACACTGCCGTTGCTTTTGACTGCAGCTTGCATGCCATCATGAAACTGGCGCACTATTGTGATGAATTCGGGTGGACACCCAAACTTCGCCAAGATTTTCCAGAGGCCTTCACGACACACTGTGTCAAATGCTTTTGTGAGGTCAACAAATGTGATATACAGCGCTTTATTTTGTTCCATGCATTTTTCCTGAATCTGCCTGGCAGCAAAAATCATATCCACCGTTCCCCTCTCTTTACGAAAGCCACATTGGCTCTCGGGAAGCAAGTCATTTGACGAGAGGTGATCAAGAAGGCGATTCAGAAGCATTCTTGCCAATATTTTGCCAGCAATTGAAAGTAGAGAGATTCCCCGATGGTTGTCACAGACTTGGCTGTCCCCTTTGTTTTTGTACAGATGGATGATTGAAGCATCTTTGAAGTCCTGTGGCAGCTTCCCTGCTTTTAACATATGATTGAACAACTCGGTCAACCTTTCAATAAGCTTTTCTCCACCGAAGGCATACACCTCAGCAGGAATTGAATCCACGCCTGGTGATTTGTTAAAGGACATCTGATTTGTGGCAGTTCGGGTCTCATTTGCTGTGAATGGCTTGGCAAGAGCTGCATTTATAGGAGTCTGAGGGAGGCGGTCAATGGACTCAGTATTTATATTTGATGGCCGATTTAGCACACCTCCGAAATGTTCTGCCCAACGCTGAATTATGGCATTCAATTCAACAATGCGTGTTGAACCATCTGACGCAAGAAGTGGCGTAGTGCCAGAGCGGGATGGTCCAAACACAGCTCGGAGGCTCTCAAAGAACTTTCTAGTGTTGTTTGTGTCGGCATATTTCTGAGTTTCTCTTACTCGCTCTTCAAGCCAGTCATTTTTCATTTTCCTCAGCTTCTTCTGGAGTACACCCTTACATGCACGCAGTGCATCAGCTTTTGCTGTGGAAGAGGGGTCACTGCAGTGAGCTTGGATGAGACTATTTTTTTCTTTGATGAGCACTTTGATTTCATTATCATTATCATTGAACCAGTCCTGGTGCTTGCGGACAGGAAAACCAACTGTGCTGCTGGCGCAAGAGTGTACAGTCGTATTTAGGTCAGTCCAGCTCTGTTCAATGTTCTCAGGGTCAAAAGTCACGCAATCCAATTTTGAGGAGAGTTCTGATGAGAGCTCGCTCTGTTTCTCAGCTGAGCAGAGTTTTGAAACATTTAGGCGTTTAGGTGGCGCTTTCCCTTGAGGGCGTCTATTGCGCCTCAATGTTAGTCTGAGCTTGCAAACAATGAGTCTGTGGTCAGTTCCACACTCGGCACCACACATCGCCTTTGTTACAAGGACATCCTTTCTGTCAGTCTTCCTCACAATGACATAGTCTATGAGATGCCAATGCTTTGAGCGGGGATGCATCCATGACGTTCTGTTTCTCACGGGGAGACTAAAATTTGTGTTGGTAATGAACAGGCCAAATTCAGCGCACAAAGTAAGTAAGCGCAACCCATTGTTATTGCATGAACCAACTCCATGAGGGCCCAAAACATTTGGCCACGCTGAGATTTCGGAGCCAACCCTAGCATTGAAGTCCCCCAAGAGAATCAGCTTATCAGCTGCCGGGACAGAGCATATGACAGATTCTAGATCAGAATAGAACTTGTCTTTGGCTTCATCTGGGTTTGTCATGGTGGGCGCATATGCGCTAATGAGGGTGGCTGACTGGCTTTTCCCAACTGGGATCCTGAGTGTCATTAGCCTGTCATTTATTTCAATTGGCATGGACTGCAAGTTTCTGACAAGGTCATTTTTGATAGCAAACCCAACACCATGCTGTCTCGGTTCGACTGCACCCTTGCCTTTCCAGAAGAAGGTGTATCCACCACTGAGCTCTTTGAGTTGGCCACTATCAGGGAGTCTGGTCTCACTGAGTGCCACTATGTCCAGGTTGTACCTGCTGAGCTCAATGGCAATAAGTGCAGTGCGTCTTTCCGGGTTGTTTGAGTTGTCCTGTAGTGTGCGTATATTCCAGGCTCCTCGCCTGAGTAAGCTGAATTTCTTTTTGTTTCGACCGCAAAAAGGGATCCCCACTGGTCGCGGTATACCAGTCAGGGTGATGTGAAGTGGGCTTTCTTTAGGGCACCTCTTCTAGCCCCTTCCTCAGTTGAGGTGAGCAGTGCTATCCTTAAATAAGGCTGCTCAGCTACTGTGGGTGCTGCCTCCCCACGCCTCCACTTCAATCGACGATGAAGCGACCATAGCCCACAGCCACCAACGTGTAGGTCTGTGCTAACAGCTTCCAGTCTATCCAAACCTGCTGCCACCGCACTCGCCCATCGCCGTTGGAATTTTGAGAGGAAAGAAGACGAGACAAAGATGAAAGAAGACGAGGTGAGTGTTAAGACTGGCGCAAAGAATTTGTTTTTAGTGAGAAAGAGCTGCGCAAACATCAGACTCACTCTCTCGCCTGGACACAACTTATCCAAGTGGCAAGACAGGGTCAAGACGACTGGAAATGTATCCAGGTGCAGGAGGATGCCAGAGGGACAGTCATATTGCCTGACCGGCTGCCTGTAGGCTACTCCACAGCCTCGCAGTCCCAACTGACTAGGGTGAAAGACCCAAACCAAAGAACACCAATACTGGTGGATGCTCTGTGTCACGATATCCAGGCCAGAGTGACGGTATATTGCCATCTGCCCTATCAATCAACCACTGGCCTGCTGCCGCCAGCTTCGAAGCTGCGTCCGGGAAGTTTGCTCAATTCTTCGTCTGTGATTTAGGCAAACAAGCCTATGACCACACCGCTACCGGGGGCCAATATGAAGGACTCAAGTACTGAGGGTCACATTGTGCCCTAGCATGTGGCCGTTGGGTTAGATGAAACCTCCTCCGCCCTGGCCGTTTGCACCGACAGGTGCACGCCCACTGATACCATGCTAGCGTACCAGTTCATGAAACAGGTTGTACTGGGTTACATGTTACCAGTAGCAGATTTTTCTGACCTGACACCATGATTCTTCTATATATCTTTGTTTATTCATTTATATATAGTTAATTTGCGGTGTTTCTTTTATCATTAATTTATTAACCTTTTTGTTATATATATCCATTTAGTGCAGTTTTCTTATCATTCAGTATTTATTAATGTTCATTTATTTATTCATTCTCTTCATATAATAATTTACGTTTTTGTTTCTCACAAATTTCTAGTATTTATCGATCGAAGAAAGCTTTGATGCAACTTGAAATATATACAAAATAGTACGCAATAAAATATTATATTTGTTGTTATGGTGTATTCCCTAATGTAATCCATATTTTCTAGAAAATCTAAATTGGCACTCATTTTTTCCTTCGCTTGTTAGTGTGACGCTTCTCTACTATTTTCTTACTCAAGCCTTTGCTACGTACAATTTTTTTCTTTTTGCCATATTTTGACTTTGTTTCAAGCCTCCCTGCGGCTCCATAGATTTTCTGTTATTGTTTTTTTTAAATATTCTAGAAATCTGCCTTTTTCCCATCACCTAATTATGTATTCGGTCACTTTCATGTAAAAAAAAAAAAAGAGAAAAATACCGGCGGTCAGATGTTGGAACTTCGTTACAAGTTAACTTTGATTTTAGTTTTAACGAGATTCCAGAGGCAAACAGCCTAAATTATTCTCTTGACGATATGGAGATCGTTTGAATTTTTTCACGCTCCCATCCACCCGTCCTTCTCTCCAAATTTATTGAATCCGTGTGAGACATATATGTACGGTTATACGGTATATTTAATTTATTCTGTTTTGAATATCACAGGTTTAGAGGTGGTATCTGTACAACCTGTTTGTTTGTTTGTTTCAGTTACAGATTCACGTTCCTATTTTTGCTTGCCGTTGGGTAATGTTTTTCATTCGATTTTTGTTTCTTGAACCGCGGACCCGAAATTGAGTAAGATACTGCGTGCGTGCACATTATCAGAAATTCCAGGAAACTGTTGATAAAACTGACTTTTTAAATTTTTTCCCTCCTTAGCTGAAGTCCACTTCGAACAGAAACGGACACGTCAGACCTACACCCGCTACCAGACACTGGAGCTGGAGAAAGAATTCCACTTCAACCGCTACTTGACCCGGCGTCGGCGTATCGAAATCGCACACATGCTGGGCCTGACGGAGAGACAGATCAAGATTTGGTTCCAAAACAGACGAATGAAGTGGAAGAAAGAGAATAATCTTCAGAAACTGACCGGTCCAGATAAACCTATCAAGGAAGAATGTGGAAGTCCGCGAGATTGTTCCAAAATCAAAGCAGAAGATTGTTCGTCTATGGATTCTTAATGGAGTGACACTACCTAGTTGTTAAAGGAATGTTTAAACTTGAGGCAAAAATGGGAAGGAGACAATGTTTGTTTCTGTTAATGGTTCCTGAACTGGGAGTGGTCGTGGGGGGGCCGGTACTGATGAACACGCCAATTCGCTCCATCTGCCAATGTCTAAACAATTCACTTCAAGTAACTTGTGGCTTGGGTTGTCACTCGAGTGGCAGGGTAAATTCAAAGGCAAGAGTCAGCTAAGTATGCTCTTTTCTTTCACTAATGACTTGGCAACAAATCAGCTACTTTTGAAGCCAAGAGTTTCCTAAGTTGGGTTTTCTTTCGCATTTTTCAAGACTTCGGTCTCAGTTCTCGTCCAATGCCAGCTTTATCATATTATCGACTGACTCTGAATGTTATAGAATGCTCGAGCATTTTTTTGTATCTTTGGCCCACTGCGCATTCGGAGTTTCAGATTTAAAATTGAAAAATGGCATAATTATCATACAATTTAAACTCGGGTGAGGGGGGTTCGGAGTGGAGAGCAGGAGAAATAATGATGTTTACGGGAATCTGCATCTTCAAACAAAATAATTATCTTCTTCCGCCCAAAAACTTCCTAACACTTTACAGAATTTGTGTCATGAATGACTCTGCGTACGTTGTCCAAAACGCTGAACCCAATCTTGGACTGATCCATATGGTCAAAAGTTGAGTGTTGCTGGACAGCATCAGCTTTCATACTGTTTCACATGCAAGAATCGTAGAATGCTTGAGGAAATTCCTGCATATTAATCCACGAATTGATAGTCAAACCTTGGACGGGAGAGCAAGATAAATGAGGGCGTCTGTGAACATTTATGTCTGGCTATCTACAACATGTTGCCAGGATTCTTTGCATCATGTGACCAATCATGACCCAAAGAAAGTCGCCTCTGCTGATTTTATGATTATGATTCAGTGACGAGAATCAAAGATCTTATTTATTGTTGGTTTGATTTCATTAATCTGGTTCACTTCAAAGTAAAATCCTTCATACTTTATGCTCATAACAAGTTTATTCCCGTCAGGCATTGTTGATGTATCAACGATGATCAGTTCACATGGTATCGTACACTGCAGAACACCGTGTTTCACAAGAGGGTAACATTCCGTTGTGTCCGCCAATTGCAAAAGGCCTCGCAAGCATAGACTAAGTTTACAGCATTAATACTCAGTGGTCGAAACATGCTAAAAATGAATTAATGCTCACCTCACTTTATTACATTTCTACATGATCTATTGAAATTACTTTGTACACTTTGGCAGTTTCAAGATTGAAGATCCAGTATCTTTATTAGGATATCTTCTGTTAAACAAGGACTATCATTACAGGACGCCTGTTAGACAAACTAATTTGCGAACATTGACATTCAGGGAAAGAGGGCATTTCATACCAGCTTTTACATTTGCAATTGTCTTGTTTCTGATCGATCAGATACATACTATGTAAGACTGCGCTAATTGTGAGACATTAACACGTCTGTCTAGGGTCAATGGGCGTTGTGTCTTCATACCAAAGCCTGAATGTGATGTGAGCTTGTTCCCATTCAAGCCACGGGTAGACCAGAGACTAGAAATACGAGAAACCTGGCAGAGCCAGGACTCACCTGAGAACTAAATCGTGAGATATTCTCCATACGCTCGTGTTTCCATGTGCATGATATGATTATGTATTTAACCGAGTCTGCATTTAAAACAACATGTGTGTCCATATCGGTAAATTAGAGCGAAACCGGGTTATCCTGATGTTGTTTATTATAATCATTGCAAGTAGAGTATCATATTTCATTAATATCATCATCATCACCATCATCGAGTTACAGCTGTTATAAATAGCTATGTATTATCATCAGTCCACAACATCCGATGTTTTAATGCACATGAGAATTATCAGCATTATTATTTCCGTTACTACTTGAATCACACTTATAATTATCGTTGATTTCACTTTCTTTATCATTATTATCACTCATCACATTACACTTCTCGATGAAATCACAGTTTTTTCGGACACAGTGTTTGATAATGACAACATTATAACCCATGACTTGGGTGGAAAGAGTAGGATGAAAATAAAGCATCAGTCTAGCTTGGTGGTCATCACTTTCATTCACTAGACTCTGCATCTTTTCTTCTGGATAATGAAACGGTTTCGCTCTAAATTATCCTTACTAACTTTTGATTTTTTTAGTCTTTTTTTGGTCACTGTTTGTAAATATTGATGTCCAAAGGTAATATGAATTGAACCTTACTTTGTTGTAAAAAAAACGCATTTAGAACATTGCATAATGTACAAAAGCTTTAGATCAGGTAATATTTTGTTCTTTACATGGAATTCGGGTTTTCAAACAAACCAAACTAAGAGAACTTTATCCATGACTAGATGTGTTTTTCTGTTGCTGCTGTTGCTGTTGTTGTTGTTGTTGTTGTTGTTGTTGTTGTTGTTGTTGTTGTTGTTATTGTTGTTATCTGTGCAGCGGCTGTTGCCGCTGTCTTGCTAATGTTAGATAGTGACATATGAGCACAAATTTAATTATGCCGATTCTCACCCTACAAAACGTAATTGTTAAACTGAATGCACCAAGGCAACTCTGTGAACTTGGCCGGTTCTGAACGTATGGTATTCGCTGAGGCTGAGTTCCCATTGCTATCTGGTACAATTTCGATGTACGAATACGTATAATAACCCGTCTCCTTGTGCAATAACCTTTTGTCTGAATATAATGTTATTTCGAACATAGTAAATTCTTCTTAGTATGCTGTTCTTTTCTTTTTAAAAGAAAACGAACAAACAGACGTGTAACATTACCTTTTCTCTTTTTATCCATTTTTTCCTTCACGGAAACTGTTACATCCTTCACCTTGCCAGACAAAAGACTGAAAAAAAAAAAGACAAAAAAAACTGAACAGGAGATTCAAGACAATAATGCAGATACGGATGAATCTCACTACATTATAAGTATGGCCTCATATCATTGTTGCACGCCTTCTGCACTATCAAGGTACATTTTATCTTGATATGGTAGGATGTTAACTAATTCTCCATTCATGCGCCATTTGAAAGGTTTGTTTTGAATAAATTTGAGTTGAAGAATCTCAGAAGCCCATTCATTTCTTTCGTTCAAACACGTCAAGGTATTCAATCAAATTTTAGATCTTTAACCCTCCGGTCTCCAGACAAAAAAATGCATTATCCAAAAATTTTGAAACCTACAAAATTTGTCCAAAGTGAATGAAGAGAGAGAGAGAGAGAGAGAGAGAGAGAGAGAGAGAGAGAGAGAGAGAGAGAGAGAGAGAGAGAGAGAGAGAGAGAGAGAGAGAGAGAGAAGGAAGGAAATGCCATATTGTAAAGTGAAGTGATTCATAGAGAAATTAGAAATCGTCAAAAATGTGGAACCTTAAGCACCTGGTGAGGTGTTCCAAATATGGTCTCGTGGACATTGAAGGGTTAAAGAATCTCCTGCCATGTCACGGAGTGGTGTGTGGTGTGTGTTTCCCAGACATATTTATCAGCATCGTCAACAGTAAAAGATTGAACGAATGGGTAGTTTTCATGTCTCTGGAAATATTATTTCACTGTACATTCATGATTGGTCACCTATCGGTTCGTTTCACTTGACGTCACATAACATGTGGCCTGGATGAAATTTATATTTTTATTTTGTCTTTCGTCCGAATTTCTAAAGTCATAATATGTTTCGTTGTGCCAAGACTTTCAGATCTTACAACGTACTGGAGTACAGCCTTTCTGTTTGAGAATGCGCACGGCCAGTTGCCGTCCAACAAAAAATCTTTCCGAGTGTGCGTGCTCGGTAGCCGTGCACCGGGGGACGAGGATGCATTACGACCAACATCACGGCTTTGGGTGACTTAATTGGAATAAACTAATACTGAATAGAACTAGTTGGATTTCGAATTGTCAGGAATGTTTCAAAGTGGCGCGTAATGGGTGGTTACTGAAAGTCAGTTTTTCAAATATTATTGACATAGTAATATTTGGAGTAGATTTATATTATGTGTGAAAGACACTTACTTTCAATTTGAGAAGTTTAATGTACATTTTCATTATTGTTTCGATCACCATTCATGTCTAACTCTAAATGAATTTGTTAATCAGACTGGTATCAAATTATGTGCAATTTTTGTTTGTTGGTTTGTTTGGTAAAGCGAACTAAGAAATGACTAAAAGCTTAGAAAATTAAATAAAACTGAGATAGATCGAATGTCATTAAGTTTAGATAATGTTTTTGGGGGTAAAATGGAAAGGAATTGGATTTATAGGTTAAAGGAAATTTTTTTTGGTTGTTTTTTTTTTTTGGAAATACAGCGATCTTAATAAGATTGCCACCAAAATCTGCGCATTTCTATCAATAATTTGTTGGATATGACATGCTTAAGAGGAAATCCTGTCATGTTATTTTCTTTGTTCTATTTTTTTTAACAAATTGCTGATCTGTGTAATTTTTGTGTTTATGTTTGAAAGTGTTGTGTATAAGTATGCATAATAATGTGCACATGTGAGTGGTATTGTGAATCAGACTGGCGAATAAATGAGGTCCAGAATGAATTTGATCATATGTTTAATAATTGATGTTATATAATACAATGTTATTACTTTATGTAATATAAATAAATCTAGGTGGCACTCAGGGTAAACATTAATTTAATCAATTTGAATGTCAATTATTTGTGCTGTAATTTATACCAGTATGTAAAGGCATTAATTTGTAGTTGATTTTAACCTGAACTCTTTTTCGTGAATTGTTAAATTTTGTGACTCATTTTTCAAGTAAGAAATCATTCATGTTTGTTTATGTGACTGTTTTGCTCGAGTGTACGTGTTGTAGCAGCTAGGATAGCTGGTCTAAAGCTGTGTTTTTATGTGAACGGAAAAATAAACGGCAGTGGAAACGTCAAAAACCCTTTGAGCGGTGAAAGAGAAAGAATGATTTCTTGTGCACGGAAACGGGGGCGTATCCGTGCACATGAAAATAATTCAATCTATTGCACTCCTTGTAGGGTTTTGACATTTCCGGCGGCGTTTCCGTACACATGAAAATAATTCAATTTCATTTCAAAACGCACACTCGTGACATTATTATTTTGGCTTCCAGCATAATAGGCTATGACGCTCATGCGCCCATCGGATGACCCCACGGCTAACAGTATGGGCACTACTTGTAAGGTTTTGACATTTCCGGGGGCGTTTCCGTACACATGAAAACGCAGCTTAAAGGAAAGTACATGAAACAGTGTTTTTGCTTGTATTTAAAACAACAGACATAATGAGCTAATTTTAACGAGCAGTCCAGATGATGAATTCTATTCTTTTTATATCAATTCTTAGAAAATCAGGGAATTTACTATTGTAGATATGAACGTTGGGGGCAGCGATAGAGTTATAGACGTTCATTGTTTCTTAACTGCTAATATACCTCAAATAATATCAATTTTTCACTGGGATAGAAAAGAAAATGATTCCATTTAGGTTTGTTTGTTCAAATGTGAAGGGGCATTTTTATTTTTTTTATTTTTTTAACGTGGCAAAAACTACATAGGTAAAACCTACGAAAGGCGGAAAGAGTGCGTGAGGTTCCATTTTAACTCTGTGGTCACAAAACCGAGACGAAACAGATTTGATTCAGTAGGATATAATTATAGTTCTAAGAAAAACAAATATAAAAAATCTAAACATATACATAAAAAAATATTTTGTTTTGTTGCCAGCAATTGGAATGAGTGTGAAATGTCCATTTTTAATTAAGATAGGAAACCATAGGTGCGGGAGACAATTGATCCCAGTAAGGTAACGTGGATTAACGGACAATTCAGTTTTAATTAAAGCAAATTACATCATGAATTAGCCGTGAACGGCTGAGCGTTTAAATACCAAAATGCATCAAATAAACCAGACGAATTGATTTAGTAAGTTGCTAGAAATGTAGTAATGCCTGACAATGAGATTCGTTCCTGGGAAATTTGCCACCCCGTTGTAGGTAATTGGAGGTTCCTAATTATCCAAGGCCAAGTGTCGAATATCAGAGTTGATAAAAACAGAATACTGCGGGCGACCCGGCGGTATCATTGCATGACCAAATACAATGTATAATAAAGATCATTTTGACAAAAGTAGATAAACTGTTTCGATGACAAACATATTTATGAGCTTATCCTCTATTGCCACGAGTAACTTTTCATTTCAAAATGCGCACTCGTAATATTATTATTCTGGCTTCCAGCATATGACGCTCATGCGTCCATCGGATGACCCCACGACTAACAGAATGGGAGAAACAAAGCTATTTATATCTTACTCCTCTGATTTGCTGAGAATGAGTCAAATCAAATTCTGCAACGCTATCAAAACTTGCTCCCACACTTTCCCAAGGCTCTAATATACTTACGGCAATGAGACTGTAGCGGTTTCCAGACCACTAGAAAGCGCAGAGCCCTGTCATTGTTTGTTCATTTCTTTTATAGAATTTATCCGACTAATCCTTTTGCTGCCAGGAGAGAATCGCTGTACCCGTTCAAATGGATTTGAAACTGCAAGGGATACTTTCTTTTTTTTTAATTTGGTAATTGTGGAGCTTTCATAGACTCGGAAACTTCGATGAAATATACGTTTCTGAGAAGAAGAAAAAAAGCACCCCAGTTTCAATAGCTAAAGTCAGTAACAAAGGTAAAAGATTTCGCCTCAAGTGGGCCTTTTCATTGTCCACGAAGACTTAACAAGTTTGAAAGAGGCTTACTCTACAGCTTTATTTCTGAGGATAAGTTCTTCCTGTCAGTCCATCTTTGTTTGATCTAACTGTCTTATTTTATTGCTCTTCCAAGAGGGACTACTCAGGTACATGTATTTCCCTTGGAGTAGAGACTGAGTTGTCTTTTGGTTCTCTCGTTCTTGAATGCACCAAAATTACCCCCACCTCTCGTTTCAGGTCATTTTCATGCAAAACTTCTTAACCAATGGATCCTCTCTTTCCCCTTGTCTTTTCAGGTTGATACAATGATACTACATGTATTATGCGTTGTGTGATTCTGTTTGCATATTCTATGTTTTCTCTTAACAATAATGCTGACATAGAAATGTTCAACAGTGTCATGTAATTATTCCTCTTTAATTACTTCTTCTTTTTTCTTTTTTTTTCAAATAACATTTTTGTTTGAATTTTTTGCCTCAACCAATTCCTCGGCTTTGTTGTTTGAAACAATAAATTATGATTAAACATGCCGTTTAACCAATGTGTTTGTATTATCTGACTTTGAGCTTTATGTCTTTATTTTGAGAAATATTTTGACGTGCTTGTGGCATGTGGGTCCAAACCCAAGTACCTGGCAGAAAGTGTGCATGTCTTCGGGTCGGAGACCGGCTGGGATTAACCCTCTATTGTCCAGACATTTGCTACCCTGTGCAAAATTTCTTTAACCTACAAAACACATGTTTAAGTGTACACAGAGAAGCAAACATTCAAATGTTTATCAGGAAACATCATTTCTGGATTAAATACAAAATTGTCTAAATGTACGACATTGGACCTTGAATATGAGTTCCAATCATGGAATACTTAGCATTTGAGGGTTATATTAAAAAGAGAGCTGTAGAAGTGATAATGAGGGAGACAAGATGATGATAATCTTAATACATGAGACGAATGAAAATGGCTATGAAGTTACGATAAAGATGAATAAGGATGACAGTGATGATGATGACGACGATAATGTTTAATTGTGGTGATGATGATGGTGATAGTGGTGGCGATGATAAGGATGATGATGAAGGCGATGGTGATGATGGTGATCTGATTCTGGTTGAACTACGACTTTTTAGGGATGAACTGTGTGTACAAATTACCTATGTTTCTCGTGCCATAGTCTAAATCTTCGACCCACAGGGAAACATCTAGCAATAATAACATTATTTTCGGAGTGACTGCTTGGGCCCAGTGGTGAGTGACTGCTTGGGCCGAGTGTTAAAACTTGGAGTTTGTTTCCACTGTGGATTTCTTGGGGGAAAAAAAAAGGTAAGGTTAGAGTTATTTCTTACGCGAGGCTCTGCTACATACAACTTTTTCTTTTGGGCAAATTTTGACATTGCCAATAGCATTGCTGCGACCCCACAGTTTTTCTGTGGTTTTTATAATATTTCACCAAACGAATGAAACACAGTGGTTTCGGTCTCGCCAGTGCCTCAGGTACCGTCTGGGTCCATAATTCACATCAAATCTCTGGATGTTGGTTGATGGGCACCTATTGTAGGGTCTGCTCCTGTCCTATCATTCTTTTATATTCTGTCCATTGTTTTGCTTCTTCCTAGCACAATGGTGACCGTTAGGGGCGAACCAGGCAAAAGATATGGACAGTGAGTAGTGTTTTGGTGTGCCCTTTTGAGGGCTAGGAAAGCCACGAAGAAAACACCAAGAAAACAAGAAAACACCAAGAAAACAAGAAAACACCAAGAAAACAAGAAAACACCAAGAAAACAAGAAAACACCAAGAAAACAAGAAAACACCAAGAAAACAAGAAAACACCAAGAAAACAAGAAAACACCAAGAAAACAAGAAAACACCAAGAAAACAAGAAAACACCAAGAAAACAAGAAAACACCAAGAAAACAAGAAAACACCAAGAAAACAAGAAAACACCAAGAAAACAAGAAAACACCAAGAAAACAAGAAAACACCAAGAAAACAAGAAAACACCAAGAAAACAAGAAAACACCAAGAAAACAAGAAAACACCAAGAAAACAAGAAAACACCAAGAAAACAAGAAAACACCAAGAAAACAAGAAAACACCAAGAAAACAAGAAAACACCAAGAAAACAAGAAAACACCAAGAAAACAAGAAAACACCAACAAGAAACAGGAGGCACAAATGCCAACGGCAGCGACACCTCCAAAAATAAAGATCTCAATTCGTTGTGTTTTGGTGTGATGCATACTAATTAGGCGGTGAGCCGCCAGTTTGGCCTCTACACCAGCCTTGGTCTGTACGGGTTTTGAGTCGGAGTTTGAGTTCGAGTTTAACGGCGGGTTGGCACGACAACGGCCACTTTGCGCCTCTAGCTCTCGCGTTGTTTTTTTTTTCGTTCTCTCCCATTGTTCTAGTTTTCAGCCTTCAGTTGCCTATAGATAAGATCAGAGAAAAGATCAGGGTTCTAACGGGAAAAGGCCCGCACTAAAAATCTAACGGGAAAAGACTCGTGCTGGAAAATATGTCTATGAATTTTATAAATATGGCAAAAGTCTGTTAAATCAACTGTACGTGTGTGTTTGCATGTGCGT